>JASANH010000654.1:0-13567 GCA_030248295.1 Mesodorylaimus sp. YZB2_4 | reverse complement strand
TTATCTGTGAAGCCGGTCCAGCTCACGACTACTACAGGACTTAAACTTGGCACACTGATTTTAAAAAATGACATATCCGACTTGACACAGCACCTAGTTTTTCAATCATCAGCATATGATACCATCAATCATACAGATATGAATCTAACAACAATCATAAGTGCACGTTTTTCGAGCTTGCTCATCTGTAAAGCTGGTCCAGCTCACGACTAGTACAGAACTTATACTTGGCGCACTAACTCTGAAATCTGAAAACAATCATAAGTGCATGTTTTTCGAGCTTGCTCATCTGTAAAGCTGGTCCAGCTCACGACTACTACAAGACTTGAACTCGGCGCACTGATTAACAGAAAATGACATATTCGATTCGACACAGCCTCCACTTTTTTAATTATTAGCATATTCTCCCACCAATCATACAGATATCAATCTGAGAACAATCATAATTGAACGTTTTTCAAACTTGCTCATCTGTAAAGCTGGTCCAGCGCACTACTTATACAGAACTTATACTTGGCGCACAAACTCTGAGATTTGAAAACAAATTAATAAGTGCACGTTTTTCGAGCTTGCTTATCTGTGAAGCCAGTCCAGCTCACGACTACTACAGGACTTAAACTTGGCACACTGATTCACAAAAAATGACATATCCGACTCGACACAGCACCTAGTTTTTCAATCATCAGCATATGATACCATCAATCATACAGATATAAATCTGAAAACAATTATAAGTGCACGTTTTTGGAGCTTGCTCATCTGTAAAGCTGGTCCAGCTCACGACTACTACAGGACTTAAACTTAGCGCATTGATTCACAAAAAAAGACATATTTGACTTGACACAGCACCTGGTTTTTCAATCATCAGCATATGCTCTCACCAATCATACAGATATGGATCTAAAAAAAATTATAAGTGCACGTTTTTTGAGTTTGGTCATCTGTAAAGCTGGTCCAGCTCACGACTTCAACAGGACTTAAACTTGGCACACTGAATCACCAAAATTGACATATCCGACTTGACACAGCACCTAGTTTTTTGATCATTAGCATATGATACCACCAATCATACAAATTCAAATCTAAAAACAATCATAGGTGGACGTTTTTTGAGTTTGCTTATCTGTATATTTAGTCCAGCGCACGACTTATACAGAACTTATACTTACGTGCACTAACTCTGAAATCTGAAAACAATCATAAGTGCACGTTTTTCGAGCTTGCTCATCTGTAAAGCTGGTCCAGCTCACGACTACTACAAGACTTAAACTCGACGCACTGATTTGGAGAAAATGACATATTCGACTTGACACAGCCTCCACTTTTTTAATTATCAGCATATACTCCCATCAATCATACAGATATGAATCTGAAAACAATCATAAGTGCACGTTTTTCGAGCTTGCTCATCTGTAAAGCTGGTCCAGCTCACGACTACTACAGGACATAAACTTGGCGGATTGATTTACGAAAAATGAGATATTCGACTTGACACAGCACCTACTTTTTCAATCATCAGCATATTCTCCCACCAATCATAAAGATATAAATCTGAAAAAACAATTATAAGTGCACGTTTTTCGAGCTTGCTTATCTGTGAAGCCAGTCCAGCTCACGACTACTACAGGACTTAAACTTGGCACACTGATTCACAAAAAATGACATATCCGACTCGACACAGCACCTAGTTTTTCAATCATCAGCATATGATACCATCAATCATACAGATATAAATCTGAAAACAATTATAAGTGCACGTTTTTCGAGCTTGCTCATCTGTAAAGCTGGTCCAGCTCACGACTAGTACAGGACTTAAACTTAGCGCATTGATTCACAAAAAAAGACATATTTGACTTGACACAGCACCTGGTTTTTCAATCATCAACATATGCTCTCACCAATCATACAGATATGAATTTGAAAAAAATTATAAGTGCACGTTTTTCGAGTTCGGTCATCTGTAAAGCTGGTCCAGCTCCCGACTTCTACAGGACTTAAACTTGGCACACTGAATCACCAAAAATGACATATCCGACTTGACACAGCACCTAGTTTTTTGATCATCAGCATATGCTCTCACCAATCATACAGATATGGATCTGAAAAAAATTATAAGTGCACGTTTTTCGAGTTTGGTCATCTGTAAAGCTGGTCCAGCTCACGACTCCTACAGGACTTAAACTTGGCACACTGAATCACCAAAAATGACATATCCGACTTGACACAGCACCTAGTTTTTTGATCATTAGCATATGATACCACCAATCATACAAATTTGAATCTAAAAACAATCATAGGTGGACGTTTTTCGAGTTTGCTCATCTGTATATCTAGTCCGGCGCACGACTTATACAGAACTTATACTTGGCGCACTAACTCTGAAATCTGAAAACAATCATAAGTGCACGTTTTTCGAGCTTGCCCATCTGTAAAGCTGGTCCAGCTCACGACTACTACAAGACTTGAACTCGGCGCACTGATTTAGAGAAAATGACATATTCGACTCGACACAGCCTCCACTTTTTCAATTATCAGCATATACTCCCATCAATCATACAGATATGAATCTGAAAACAATCATAAGTGCACGTTTTTCGAGCTTGCTCATCTGTGAAGCCGGTCCAGCTCACGACTACTACAGGACTTAAACTTGGCACACTTATTTTATAAAATGACATATCCGACTTGACACAGCACCTAGTTTCTCAATCATCAGCATATGCTCCACAAATCATACAGATATGAATCTGAAAACAATTACAAGTGCACGTTTTCCGAGCTTGCTCATCTGTAAAGCTGGTCCAGCGCACGACTTATACAGAACTTATACTTGGCGCACTAACTCTGAAATCTGAAAACAATCATAAGTGCACGTTTTTCGAGCTTGCTGATCTGTTAAGCTGGTCCAGCTCACGACTACTACAAGACTCGAACTCGGCGCACTGATTTACAGAAAATGACATATTCGACTTGACACAGCCTCCACTTTTTCAATCATCAGCATATTCTCTCACCAATCATGAAAATATGAATCTGAAAACAATCATAAGTGCTGGTTTTTTAAGCTTGCTTATCTGTAAAGCTAATCCAGCTCACGACAACTACAGGACATAAACTTGGCGAATTGATTTACGAAAAATGACATATTCGACTTGACACAGCACCTACTTTTTCAATCATCAGCATATACTCCAACCAATCATACAGATATGAATCTGGAAAAACAATTATAAGTGCACGTTTTTCGAGCTTGCTTATTTGTGAAGCCAGTCCAGCTCACGACTTCTACAGGACTTAAACTTGGCACACTGAATCACCAAAAATGACATATCCGACTTGACACAGCACCTAGTTTTTTGATCATTAGCATATGATACCACCAATCATACAAATTTGAATCTAAAAACAATCATAGGTGGACGTTCTTCGAGTTTGCTTATCTGTATATCTAGTCCAGCGCACGACTTATACAGAACTTATACTTGGCGCACTAACTCTGAAATCTGAAAAAAATCATAAGTGCACGTTTTTCGAGCTTGCTCATCTGTAAAGCTGGTCCAGCTCACGACTACTACAAGACTTGAACTCGGCGCACTGATTTAGAGAAAATGACATATTCGACTTGACACAGCCTCCACTTTTTCAATCATCAGCATATACTCCCATCAATCATACAAATATGAATCTAACAACAATCATAAGTGCACGTTTTTCGAGCTTGCTCATCTGTAAAGCTGGTCCAGCTCACGACTACTACGGGACTTCAACTTAGCGCACTGATTCACCAGAAATGACATATTCGACTTGACACAGCCTCCACTTTTTCAATCATTAGCATATGCTCCTACCAATCATACAGATATGAATCTGAAAACAATTATAAGTGCACGTTTTCCGAGCCTGCTCATCTGTAAAGCTGGTCGAGCTCACGACTACTACAAGACTTGAACTTGGCACACTGATTCACAAAAAATGACATATCCGACTTGGCACAGCACCTACTCTTTCAATCATCAGCATATTCTCCCACCAATCATACAGATATGAATCTGAAAACAATAATGAGTGCACGTTTTTCGAGCTTGCTCATCTGTAAAGCCGGTCCAGCTCACGACTACTACAAGACTTAAACTTGGCACACTGATTTTAGAAAATGACATATCCGACTTGACACAGCACCTAGTTTTTCAATCATCAGCATATGCTCCCACAAATCATAGAGATATGAATCTGAAAACAATCATAATTCCCCTTTTTTGAAATTGCTTATCTGTAAAGCCGGTCCAGCTCACGACTACTACAGGACATAAACTTGGCGCATTGATTTAAGAAGAATGACATATCCGACTTGACACAGCACCTACTTTTCAAATCATCAGCATATTCTCCAACCAATCATACAGATATGAATCTAAAAAAACAATCATAAGTGCACGTTTTTCGAGCTTGCTCATCTGTGAAGCCGGTCCAGCTCACTACTACTACAGGACTTGAACTTGGCACACTGATTTTAAAAAATGACATATCCGACTTGACACAGCACCTAGTTTTTCAATCATCAGCATATGATACCATCAATCATACAGATATAAATCTAACAACAATCATAAGTGCACGTTTTTCGAGCTTGCTCATCTGTAAAGCTGGTCAAGCTCACGACTGCTACAAGACTTGAACTCGGCGCACTGATTTACAGAAAATGACATATTCGATTCGACACAGCCTCTACTTTTTTAATCATTAGCATATGCTCCCCCACCAATCATACAGATATAGAATCTGAAAACAATCATAAGTGCACGTTTTTCGAGCTTGCTTATCTGTAAAGCTGGTCCAGCTCACGACTACTACAGGACTTAAACTTGGCGCACTGATTTTAAGAAAATGACATATCCGACTTGACACAGCACCTCCACTTTTTCAATCATCAGCATATGCTCCCACCAATCATACAGATATCAATCTGAAAACAATCATAAGTGCACGTTTTTCGAGCTTGCTCATCTGTAAAGCTGGTCCAGCGCACGACTTATACAGAACTTATACTTGGCGCACTAAGCTTTTGGGTTTTTTCTTCCACAAATCATAGAGATATGAATCTGAAAACAATCATAAGTGCCCGTTTTTCGAGCTTGCTTATCTGTAAAGCTGGTCCAGCTCACGACTACTACAGGACATAAACTCGGCGCACTGATTTAAAGAAAATGACATATTCGACTTGACACAGCCCCACTTTTTCAATCATCAGCATATTCTCCCACCAATCATACAGATATGAATCTGAAAACAATCATAAGTGCACGTTTTTCGAGCTTTCTCATCTGTAAAGCTGGTCCAGCTCACGACTACTACAGGACTTAAACTTGGCACACTGATTTTAAAAAATGACATATCCGACTTGACACAGCACCTAGTTTTTCAATCATCAGCATATGATACCAGCAATCATACAGATATGAGGGGGGCACAAAATCTGAAAACAATTATAAGTGCACGTTTTTCGAGCTTGCTCATCTGTAAAGCTGGTCCAGCTCACGACTACTACAGGACTTAAACTTGGCGCACTGATTTACGAGAAAATGACAATATTCGACTTGACACAGCCTCTCCACTTTTTCAATCATCAGCATATATCTCCAACCAATCATAAAGATATGAAATCTAAGAACAATCATAAGCGCACGTTTTTTGAGCTTGCTTATCTGTAAAGCTGGTCCAGCTCACGACTACTACAGGACTTAAACTCGGCGCACTGATTTACAAAAAATGGCATATTCGACTTGACACAGCCTCTACTTTTTCAATCATCAGCATATACTCCCACCAATCATACAGATATGAATCTGAAAAAACAATCATAAGCGCACGTTTTTTGAGCTTTCTTATCTGTTAAGCTTGTCCAGCTCACGACTACTACAGGACTTCAACTCAGCGCACTGATTCACCAGAAAATAACATATTTGACTTGACACAGCACTACACTTTTTCAATCATTAGCATATGCTCCTTACCAATCATACAGATATGAATCTGAAAACAATTATAAGTGCACGTTTTTCGAGCTTGCTTATCTGTAAAGCTGGTCCAGCTCACGACTACTACAAGACTTGAACTTGGGACACTGATTCACAAAAAATGACATATCCAACTTGACACAGCACCTAGTATTTCAATCATCAGCATATTCTCCCACCAATCATACACATATGAATCTGAAAAACAATAATAAGTGCACGTTTTTCGAGCTTGCTAATCTGTAAAGCTGGTCCAGCTCACGACTACTACAGGACTTAAACTTGGCACACTGATTTTCAGAAAATGACATATCCGACTTGACACAGCACCTAGTTTTCCAATCATCAGCATATGCTCCCACAAATCATAGAGATATGAATCTGAAAACAATCATAATTCCCCTTTTTTGAAATTGCTTATCTGTAAAGCCGGTCCAGCTCACGACTTCTACAGGACATAAACTTGGCGCACTGATTTAAGAAGAATGACATATTCGACTTGACACAGCACCTACTTTTTAAATCATCAGCATATTCTCCAACCAATCATACAGATATGAATCTGAAAAAACAATCATAAGTGCACATTTTTCGAGCTTGCTCATCTGTGAAGCCGGTCCAGCTCACTACTACTACAGGACTTAAACTTGGCACACTGATTTTAAAAAATGACATATCCGACTTGACACAGCACCTAGTTTTTCAATCATCAGCATATGATACCAGCAATCATACAGATATGAATCTAACAACAATCATAAGTGCACGTTTTTCGAGCTCGCTCATCTGTAAAGCTGGTCTAGCTGCACGACTTGTACAAAACTTAAACTTACGCACTAACTCCGAAGAATCTGAAAACAATTTTAATAAGTGCACGTTTTTGAGCTTGCTTATCTGTAAAGCTGGTCCAGCTTTACACTGACTACTACAAGACTTGAACTCGGCGCACTGATTTTGTTTGTTGGTGTTTTTTTTTTTTTTTTTTGGATTTGTTGGTTTTTGTTGTTGTTGGTTGTTGGTTTTGTTGTGTTTTTGTTTTTTATATTTGATTTTGTTTTTTTTGTTGTTTGGTTATTATTGTTTTTTTTTATTTTTTTTGTTTTTTTTGGTTTGTTTTTTTTTATATTTTTTTTTTTTTTTACAGAAAATGACATATTCGGACTCCTGACACAGCCTCTGCTCTTTCAATCTTCAGTGATATTTTAGCTATATAAGATATGAATCTGGAAATTAAGTGCCGTTTTTCGAGCTTGCTCTCTGTAAGCTGGTAGCGAGATTATAAGATTTATCATATACTGCGCCACCAACTCTGATGAATCTGGACAACAATCATAAGTGGACGTTTTTCGACGCTTGCTCATCTGTGAGGCTGGTCAGTTCGCGAGCTACACGGACTTGACTGCACCTACTCGAGAAAATGACATATTGACTTCGACGACTCGCTTTTGATAGTAGCGTATTCTCATATAAAGATAGAACGAAAAATCAGATGGTAATGAGCTTGATTGTTGTTTCAGCTGGTCCAGCTCCGACTACTACAGGATTCATATCTGTATGATTGGCCAGAAATGATATAAAAACTCATTTTCAATCATTAGCGAAATATGCTGATGATTGAAAAACTAGGTGCTGTGTCAAGTCGGAATATGTCATTTTTTAAAATCAGTGCGCCAAGTTTAAGTCCTGTAGTAGTCGTGAGCTGGACCGGCTTCACAGATAAGCAAGCTCGAAAATTTTGTTGTGTGTGTGTTGTGTGGTTTTGTGTGTGTATTGTGTTTTTTGTGTGTGGTTTTTTTTTAGCTTTAATACTTTCAATCTTATTCTTTAAAAAAAAAACAAATCTAACGTGCACTTATGATTGTTTTTTCAGATTCATATCTTTATGATTCGTGAGCATATGCTGATGATTGAAAAAGTAGGTGCTGTGTCAAGTCCAATATGTCATTTTTTGTAAATCAGTGCGCCAAGTTTAATTTATGTAGTAGTCGTGAGCTGGACCGGCTTTACAGATGAGCAAGCTCGAAAAACGTGCACTTATGATTGTTTTCAGATTCATATGTCTATGATTTGTGGGAGCATATGCTGATGATTGAAAAACTGGGTGCTGTGTCAAGTCGAATATGTCATTTTTTGTAAATCAGTGCGCCAAGTTTAACTCCAGTAGTTGTCGTGAGCTGGACCACCTTTACAGATGAGCAGGCTCAGAAAACGTGCACTTATAATTGTTTTTCAGATTCATATCTGTATGATTGGTAAGAGCATATGCTAATGATTGAAAAAGTGGAGGCTGTGTCAAGTCGAATATGTTATTTCTGGTAAATCAGTGCGCTGAGTTGAAGTCCTGTGGTAGTCGTGAGCTGGACCAGCTTTACAGATAAGCAAGCTCAAAAAACGTGCACTTATGATTGTTTTTTCAGATTCATATCTTGTATGATTGGTGGGAGTATATGCTGATGATTGAAAAAGTAGGTGTTGTGTCAAGTCGAATATGTCATTTTTCGTAAATCAATTCGCCAAGTTCATGTGTTGTAGTAGTCGTGAGCTGGACCAGCTTTACAGATAACCAAGCTCAAAAAACGTGCACTTATGATTGTTTTCAGATTCATATCTTTATGATTGGTGGGAGAATATGCTGATGATTGAAAAAGCGGAGGCTGTGTCAAGTCGAATATGTCATTTTCTCTAAATCAGTGCGCCGAGTTCAAGTTTTGTAGTAGTCGTGAGCTGGACCAGCTTTACGGATAAGCAAGCTCAGAAAACGTGCACATATAATTGTTTTACTATCTGTATGATGGGGAGAATATGCTAGAGAAAAAGGAAGTGTGTCAGTTGAATATCAGTTTTCGAAACACGCAGTTTATGTCTGAGAGCGAGCGACCTTCGCAAATGAGCAATTCAAACCTTATATTTAATTTTTTTCAGATTTCGGAGTTAGTGCGTTAAGTGTAAGTTTTGTTTAAGTCGTGCGCTAGACCAGCTTCACAGATGAGCGAGCTCGAAAAACGTGCACTTATGATTTTTGTTAGATTCATATCTGTATGATTGCTGGTATCATATGCTGATGATTGAAAAACTAGGTGCTGTGTCAAGTCGGATATGTCATTTTTTAAAATCAGTGTGCCAAGTTTAAGTCCTGTAGTAGTAGTGAGCTGGACCGGCTTCACAGATGAGCAAGCTCGAAAAATGTGCACTTATGATTGTTTTTTCAGATTCATATCTGTATGATTGGTTGGAGAATATGCTGATGATTTAAAAAGTAGGTGCTGTGTCAAGTCGAATATGTCATTCTTCTTAAATCAGTGCGCCAAGTTTATGTCCTGTAGTAGTCGTGAGCTGGACCGGCTTTACAGATAAGCAATTTCAAAAAAGGGGAATTACGATTGTTTTCAGATTCATATCTCTATGATTTGTGGGAGCATATGCTGATGATTGGAAAACTAGGTGCTGTGTCAAGTCGGATATGTCATTTTCTAAAATCAGTGTGCCAAGTTTAAGTCCTGTAGTAGTCGTGAGCTGGACCGGCTTTACAGATGAGCAAGCTCGAAAAACGTGCACTTATTATTGTTCTCAGATTCATATGTGTATGATTGGTGGGAGAATATGCTGATGATTGAAAGAGTAGGTGCTGTGCCAAGTCGGATATGTCATTTTTTGTGAATCAGTGTGCCAAGTTCAAGTCTTGTAGTAGTCGTGAGCTCGACCACCTTTACAGATGAGCAGGCTCGGAAAACGTGCACTTATAATTGTTTTCAGATTCATATCTGTATGATTGGTAAGAGCATATGCTAATGATTGAAAAAGTGGAGGCTGTGTCAAGTCGAATATGTTATTTCTGGTGAATCAGTGCGCTGAGTTGAAGTCCTGTAGTAGTCGTGAGCTGGACCAGCTTTACAGATAAGCAAGCTCAAAAAACGTGCACTTATGATTGTTTTTTCAGATTCATATCTGTATGATTGGTTGGAGTATATGCTGATGATTGAAAAAGTAGGTGTTGTGTCAAGTCGAATATGTCATTTTTCGTAAATCAATTCGCCAAGTTCATGTGTTGTAGTAGTCGTGAGCTGGACCAGCTTTACAGATAACCAAGCTCAAAAAATGTGCACTTATGATTGTTTTTTCAGATTCATATCTTTATGATTGATATGCTGATGATTGGGGGGGGCGAAGCGGAGTGCGCCGAGTTCGTCTGTGGTAGTCGTGAGCTGGACCAGCCTCACAGATGAGCAAGGTCGAAAAACGTAAGGAGACAGAGATGGTGGGAGAATATGCTGATGATTTAAAAAGTGGAGGCTGTGTCAAGTCGAATATGTCATTTTTCTCTAAATCAGTGCGCCGAGTTCAAGTCTTGTTTGGGCTGGGCGAGCTTTACGGATAAGCAAGCTCAAAAAACGTGCACATATAATGTCAGATTCGGAGTTAGTGCAGCCAAGTGTAAGATGTGTTAAGCTCGCGCTAGAAGCCACAGACGAGCGAGCCGAAAAACGTGCACTATGATGTGTAGATCAACGTATGAGCTGGTACAGTAGGATGAGAAAACAGGTGCGGCAAGCGGGTAGAAGACGGTGAAAGTCTGAAGTCCTGTAGTAAGTCGTGAGCTGGACCGGCTTTACAGATAAGCAAGCTCGAAAAATGTGCACTTATGATTGTTTTCGATTCAAACGGGGGCGGTTAAAAGAGGTGCTGTGTCAAGTCGAATATGTCATTCTTCTAAATCGTGCGCCGTTTATGTCCTGTAGTAGTCGTGAGCTGACGGCTTAAGATCATTCAGGGGAAATGATTGTTTTCGATTCATATCTTTATATCTCTATGATTTGTGGGAGCATATGCTGATGATTGGAAAACTAGGTGCTGTGTCAAGTCGGATATGTCATTTTCTTAAATCAGTGTGCCAAGTTTAAGTCCTGTAGTAGTCGTGAGCTGGACCGGCTTTACAGATGAGCAAGCTCGAAAACGTGCACTTATTATTGTTTTCAGATTCATATCTCTATTATTGGTGGGAGAATATGCTGATGATTGAAAGAGTAGGTGCTGTGCCAAGTCGGATATGTCATTTTTTGTGAATCAGTGTGCCAAGTTCAAGTCTTGTAGTAGTCGTGAGCTCGACCACCTTTACAGATGAGCAGGCTCGAAAAACGTGCACTTATAATTGTTTTCAGATTCATATCTGTATGATTGGTAGGAGCATATGCTAATGATTGAAAAAGTGGAGGCTGTGTCAAGTCGAATATTTCATTTCTGGTGAATCAGTGCGCTGAGTTGAAGTCCTGTAGTAGTCGTGAGCTGGACCAGCTTTACAGATAAGCAAGCTCAAAAAACGTGCACTTATGATTGTTTTCAGATTCATATCTTTATGATTGGTGGGAGAATATGCTGATGATTGAAAAAGCGAAGGCTGTGTCAAGTCGAATATGTCATTTTCTGTGAATCAGTGCGCCGAGTTCAAGTCCTGTGGTAGTCGTGAGCTGGACCAGCCTCACAGATAAGCAAGCTCGAAAAACGTGCACTTATGATTGTTTTCAGATTCATATCTTTATGATTGGTGGGAGAATATGCTGATGATTGAAAAAGCGGAGGCTGTGTCAAGTCGAATATGTCATTTTCTGTAAATCAGTGCGCCGAGTTTAAGTCCTGTGGTAGTCGTCTTGTGAGCAAGCTCGTAAAACGTGCACTGATGATTGGAAAAGTGGAGGCTGTGTCAAGTCGAATATGTCAAGTCGAATATGTCATTTTCTGTGAATCAGTGCGCCAGTTCAAGTCTGTAGTCGTGAGCTGGACCAGCCTGACAGATAAGCAAGCCGAAAAACGGCACTAGATGCAGATCATATCTTAGATTGGTGGGAGAATAAGGAAGATTGAAAAAGCTGGACGCCGCGCCAGCCTTCTTTACTGTAAATCAGCGCGCGATAGTCCTGTGGTAGTCGTGAGCTGGACCGAAGTTTAAGATGAGCAAGCTCGTAAAACGTGCACTTATGATTGTTTTTAGATTCATATCTGTATGATTGGTTGGAGAATATGCTGATGATTGAAAAAGTGAAGGCTGTGTCAAGTCGAATATGTCATTTTCCGTAAATCAATGCGCCAAGTTTATGTCCTGTAGTAGCCGTGAGCTGGACCAGCTTCACAGATGAGCAAGCTCAAAAAACGTGCACTTATGATTGTTTTCAGATTTCAAAGTTAGTGCGCCATGTATAAGTTCTGCATAAGTCATGCGCTGGACCAGCTTCACAGATAAGCAAGCTCGAAAAACGTGCACTTATGATTGTTGTTAGATTCATATTTGTATGATTGATGGGAGTATATGCTGATGATTGAGAAAGTGGAGGCTGTGTCAAGTCGAATATGTCATTTTCTCTAAATCAGTGCGCCGAGTTCAAGTCTTGTAGTAGTCGTGAGCTGGACCAGCTTCACAGATGAGCAAGCTCGGAAAACGTGCACTTATGATTTTTTTCAGATTTCAGAGTTAGTGCGCCAAGTATAAGTTTTGTATAAGTCGTGCGCTGGACTAGATATACAGATAAGCAAACTCGAAAAACGTCTACCTATGATTGTTTTCAGATTTAAATTTGTATGATTGGTGGTATCATATGCTAATATAAAAAAACTTGGTGCTGTGTCAAGTCGGATATGTCATTTTTGGTGATTCAGTGCGCCAAGTATAAGTTCTGTATAAGTCGTGCGCTGGACCAGCTTTACAGATGAGCAAGTTTGAAAAACGTTCAATTATTATTGTTCTCAGATTGATATCTGTATGATTGGTGGGAGGATATGCTGATGATTGAAAAAGTGGAGGCTGTGTCAAGTCGGATATGTCATTTTATAAAATCAGTGTGCCAAGTTTAAGTCCTGTAGTAGTCGTGAGCTGGACCGGCTTCACAGATGAGCAAGCTCGAAAAACGTGCACTTATGATTGTTGTTAGATTCATATTTGTATGATTGATGGGAGTATATGCTGATGATTGGAAAAGTGGAGGCTGTGTCAAGTCGAATATGTCATTTTTTTTAAATCAGTGCGCCGAGTTCAAGTCTTGTAGTAGTCGTGAGCTGGACCAGCTTCACAGATGAGCAAGTTTGAAAAACGTTTAATTATGATTGTTCTCAGATTGATATCTGTATGATTGGTGGGAGAATATGCTGATGATTGAAAAAGTGGAGGCTGTGTCAAGTCGGATATGTCATTTTATAAAATCAGTGTGCCAAGTTTAAGTCCTGTAGTAGTCGTGAGCTGGACTGGCTTCACAGATGAGCAAGCTCGAAAAACGTGCACTTATGATTGTTGTTAGATTCATATTTGTATGATTGATGGGAGTATATGCTGATGATTGGAAAAGTGGAGGCTGTGTCAAGTCGAATATGTCTTTTTTTTTTTTTCAGTGCGTCAAGTTTAAGTCCCGTAGTAGTCGTGAGCTGGACCGGCTTCACAGATAAGCAAGCTCGAAAAACGTGCACTTATGATTGTTTTTTCAGATTCATATCTGTATGATTGGTTAGAGAATATGCTGATGATTTAAAAAGGAGGTGCTGTGTCAAGTCGAATATGTCATTCTTCTTAAATC
>JASANH010000828.1:0-13598 GCA_030248295.1 Mesodorylaimus sp. YZB2_4 | reverse complement strand
TGCCTCTTAAAAAGAAGAGGCGCGATAGAAAAGGTCGGTCCCTCGAAAACGCACCTAAATGCAGGGGCCTTCGAAGAGGATTGTGGCCGACGAAAGTGGAAATGCAGTTTGCAATGCTACAAATGTGTGCGGATTTTTCAGCCCGGAGCAGTAAAAACTGTTCGGGCGAGGATGGACTGAAAATTGACGAAAGTTATTGCTATTTATTTTAGAACCACGACTGTAACGATATGTTGCTCTGGGTCGATGATGCTTTCTGTAATAGTTAGAATCCGTTTTAATTTGTGATTTTGTAATTGAAAACGTGTGACCGCGTTAATTTGACGACGACGCAGCAGCAATTCACATGTTTTCGGCGGCTACGTATTTGATGGGGGTCCTTTCACATATCTGGATGTTTTAAAACTGCGTATTTTTGTACTGGCTATGTTTTTTTAAAATCTTATTACTTCTAACACGCATACCATACATGCCAGGTCTAGCATCTGTACTAAATGTGCTATCCTTCGCTCTTTCAGGTTTCTGAGATCGGTCTGATGAATCTGTTTTTTTGTTCTCTGTTTGTTGTCGTCCTGTCGTACTGATAACTTGCCACGCGTTCTCATTAGTCAGTCGAAACGCCTCTGCGTGCTCGGTGCGGTTATAGAAGATTCGTAAGGGCCCATCCATGGCCGGAATCCTTCGAGAAAACACTGTTCGAATTATCGTTGCGTGACCAGGTGAGTCCACTTCCGCAAAAGGGTCTCTATGCGCACTCGGTTGGTCCAGTCGCCCTATACGAATAAACTGCTATGATCCATGCCGTGCTCCCTTCTAGCTGTATATTGTTCCTTTCGCAATGCCGAAAATTGAGCGCAGCGCTCGCTCTTGTCTTTTGAACGTTCTGTTTATCCTGAAGTCCAGTCTGCCCAAGCAAGGAGTTGGACATATAATAGACGCAGGAGGTGACGCGGCCCATACCTACGTGGTCTAGCGGCGTACCAGGGCCAATACCTAGTTGTCATAAGCATGCGCACACCTTTTCTGGCCTGTACCCGAGCATCTTTTTAGTGCGCGCGATTCAAATCGCAGATGCAGTGGGCTTGGCGGGATCATTTGTGGCAATGGACGGACAAAATCGCGTTTGATACAAGTTCTTATTGCTTCCTTGAGGATCAAACGTTTGCTAGCGACTCTTTATGGTCGAATATTTTCAGTACATAGGGCCTCTTCAAGTAAAACACGATCACACTTACTTATTTTTGGCTAAGCTGGTTTTTACTATATATTGTGTCGGAATTTTGTGTGATTCATGGTCGACTTTAACCATTTTACAAAAAATCCGAGGTTATCAGTTACAGTAACACTTTAAAAAAAGGAGTAAATATTTCGTCCCTACATCCGTAAAAAGCCCCTAAGATCGTCAAATTTTTAAATCTTTCCTGTATACCGCGTTTACAGTGGAGTGAAACAATTCAATGCAATGAATTAAACTTGTCGAAGCCCCTGAAGACATGATTTAAATCGCGTGCACTAGTGTGATGCTCAGGCACAGGCTAGAAATAGTGTGCGCATGCTTATGACAACTAGGATTGGCCAGGTGGGCCGCTGAGCCAAGTAGGTATAGGCCGTGTCACCTCCTGCGTCTGTTATATGTCCAACTCCTTGGCCCAAGTGCATAAAACGCTTAGGCGATAGCGAGAAGAATAATTTCGAGGAAGCTTTTTCTCGTGCGCATTACTTTTTCGAGCAGCACCTATGAGACAGGTTTTATTGATAGGGCAAAGTTCAGATCTTTGTTGGTGCCATGGCGGCGCCCAATGTTTCCTTGCCTAAAACCTCTTCCCTCTTCGTGATCTGTTGTGCACCAATGAGACCACAAAAAGGAAAAGAGGAAGGTCGATTAGAGCATTTTTTGGTAGTCCTTGAGAGTAGTCGGCCTGTAATTCAGTGTTGGGGCCGAATAGTGCTGTCTTACATCTGCGTTACCACCGCATTCGAGCGACTCTGCCAAATTTTTTCGAAAGTTTAAGCCTTGTTGACTTCTGCTGCGACAAGGCGACAAAAAATGAACACAAGCTATTTTGACAAAAGTGTAAGCATAGCATACCGTAGATTTCGGAACAGAAATAATATTAGCAAAATTCAAGTGCATGATGAGAGTGAAGCACAGAGCCTCAATTCTATGATTCAATTCTTTGGAACGAAACGAGCGCGTTGCTAGTTGCGGCGACAAACGAACTGATGCTTCCTTCTAAGGTTTCCTATTCACTCAAAGTCACAAGGAGTTTTCTCCTAGTGTAAAACGAAAATATTTCCAGTGAAATCTTCTTTTTGTGGCATACGAAAGTACAGTACAAAACGAGTGTATAGGATGTTCTGCACGGCATGTGCGACTGCACCGCATCAACCCTGCGTGTATTTCACCTTATTCCAAATGGTTGTCGCTGGATAATGACTTACCTCTTCTGCCTAAACCGAAACAATGGACAGCGCCAGTGTCTGCAATATTGCTTTCTTTGCTTCTCCCTTTTACTGAACCCATTTACGAGTGAGCAATACGCCTTATCACAAGCACCATCTCATTCCCTTGCTGCTTCCAACAATGATTCGTGGCACGTAACAATGGCACGTAATTGAGCTAGAGACTCGTCCTGGGGTTTGGCTTCCCTGCTTTTTTTCAGCGTGCTTTAATTCGGTGGGAGATGGCATTTTGCATTGTTCAGAGTAGAGTCAGCCGACCCTGTTGGACTGATCACGTGGTAATCCCCACATAAGGCGTACACTCTATTTTGAGACTCACAGTGCGAGCATTTGACGAGAACAATCTCCACTTTTCTTTCATTTAAAAAACTTCTCTTCCGCATTTGAGACTTAAAACAGCTCACGAGGCGCAGTGAAGACCAAAGCCAACTCCAGAGTATCCTTCACGAGCACAGCGATGCACAGCCATGTCTCAACAGTCCACCCACCAACAAATCCGCACACAGACCAAGTACCCGAATCTTGTAACCGTTCTAACTCAAACTTGCCATAGCTCACGATTGTAATTTTTTTGGTCCAGAAAAAAGCTCTGCGCAAAATATCAAGCTCGTCAGGCCAACTAATCAGCAGATGTCACTGGCCGAGGGCTTGCAAATTTTTCGAAACACTCTCGCTTTGTCGGGTCTTTTGTGGAAAAAAAATCCAGAACCAGAAAGCTAAAACGGAACCAAAGCCCATAACCTAAACAGCGGGTTCAGAAGAACCCTGCGAGTAATTCTCAACTGTCTGTCGCATCCGCAACACGCGGACTTAAGGGGCCCTCAAGATTATAGGAGCTGACCGCTGCCGACCAGCTGGCCATCAGGGCCAAATATTTTTGAGTAAAACTTTCTTCCACACCAGGAACTTGGGAATCATCGAATAAGCATGTCAAGTTCAACTTACTGGTTAGCGTAGCTTTCTAAGATGGAGAAGATGTGACTTTTAAATGCTTGAAATAAAATGATTGACATTGAAGAAACCTTTTTTATATACTGTAGTTATTTTTAATTTATTTAATTATGCTAACTGCTTTCCAACATGGACCTCGACCAGCTTATAACTCTTCCAATCGGCGCTAGCCTGCAGGAAATGATGAAGCCCTACAACATTCGTGAAGATTTTAAAACTTCTCTCTAGATTTAAATCAAAATTCGAATGGATCGATTTTTTTAAGATAACTAGCGTTTTAAGGATAACAAAATACACCTTTAACTCGCGATTAAAATGATTCGAACCAGCAATTCGTCTAGCTGCGTTTTGTTTCTCTTTGAGATCTGCACGAACATAACTGATTTTCAAAAGCGTAATAACTCGAAAACTGACTTTAACTGATTCTAAAAAGATTCAGTTACAGTTAAATTCAGTTTTGGCGAGGAGATTCAGTTTTGGTTTATTTACAGTCGACTGAGTTAAAAAGATTCAGTTTTGGTTTTAGTTAACTGTAAGAACGCTAGTCATAGCCAAAGTGAAGATTTACGACTGGGATATAGTAGGCGATCGCAGTTGGGGAATCCACAAAAGTATCGAACAAGAATAATCGTAACAACAGTTTTCGAAGTGGAAAGTTTCGAGGTGGTCATTGCAGCTACAGAGGAAATAATGACCGACGTGATGGTCATCCGGGGTATTGACATCGTGCAACGCGCGCTATTGCGGCATCTTACAATGATCATGGTCCTGATCACTCGCATGGTGCAGGCGTGAAGGCTGAGCATGACGGAGGTGGTGCCAGTTGGGATTCGTGCATGATTGTAAGTTGTTCTTGGAAAGACTTAAGCCTTTCTTTCTAATTTGGGAAACCGACCCGCTGACTGAAAAGCCGTAGCAGGACGTGGTACAGTGGTTCGAACAGTTTGAGAATATGGCCGAACTAGTGCAAGGGATCACACATGTGCAGCGCTTTAATGTGTTTGAAAAAATCTGTACGGGGTAGAGTGTTGAGTTTTGTGCAGGGTGCATAAGCGTCAGAAATCGAAACATATCAAAACGCCAAGCGGCCAAGCGGATTAATCGATTATCTGAACCTCATCAAGTGGCAGTGTGTCGTTAGCGGTTTCGGGATAAAGTAAAAGAGAAAGAGGAAACTATTTAGGATTATCTAAGTGATATGAGAAAACTAGTCAGGTTAGCTTTCCCTAACGAACGAGAGCACAACGAACCGGAAGCACAAAACTAAGTTTTGAAGAAACGTTTTGTCGAGGGTTTGAAAACCACGGACACTAAACATCCGAATTTCAAACTGTACGAAGAAGCGGTTTTGAATATTGTCAATACATTAGATCAGATGCTAACAACCGTGAGTGCCGCCGAGGCTAATCAACGCATGTTTGCTCTTACTTCTCCAGCTATCATCAACAATGCGTCTGGACTGGATATTGTCAATGGCCTGTCGGCTTTAAAAGGTTATTCGGCCAATGCTCGTGGCCGTGGCTCGTTCAGCGGAGATCGAAGAGGACGAGGTTACCAGGAACAATCGGGACAATCGAATCAAAAAACCGGACAACAACAACAGCAGCAAGTACAAATAATCAGCCTGTAAGGTCTTCGTCAGAGAATGACCAAGCAAGTACTGGTAGTAGGAGCATCAGAGGTTCGGTTCCAAGAAAAAACATTTGTCGAGACCGTGGGGGAACTAGTTCAAATCCTAATGTGCGAAGTTCGAATCAGGCGCAGAATCTGCCCTTGGATCATCAGGAAGACAGGGAAGAGACAAGTAAGGGACCATTCACCGAAAGAGAGGATATCATGCCGGTTTTTCAAGATTATGCTTGTGGGGTCTTTGAACCTTACTATGATGACAATACGACTTTCATACAGGAGACGGTCGCAGCCGTGGCACCTGCGAGTCAAGTAGCTGTAGCGCCAGTCATGGAAGAAGGCGTTGGTCAAGTATCCAATCAAGCATCTTCGGCCTAAGTCCCAAAAAAGGCCATGGCACCAGTTGTTCCAGCAGCTGTAGCGCCCAGTGGCCAGGTGGCTGATGCCACCGTCGAGCAAGAGCCAGTGGTTCCGGAAAGCGGGCCGGGCATACCGCTGGTTGGTCAAAAAGCGGCAAGCAGTCAAAGTCCTGTAGCGCCCACAGAGCAAGGCGCTGACAAAGCACCCCCTGTAGCCAAAACATTGCGGTTCCTTATCATAGGTTACACTCTGCTGGTAACAGGCTTCTGGTTAACAGGTCAATACGGGGGGCGCCGCTTTCACAGCGACAATCGTTAAAAGAACATTTGAGAAACGAATTTGGCATCGATATATGAATCATTATGACATCTGGGAAGCGTGGGCGTTAAATTTGGGTAAAATTGTCTCCAGACTAATCGTAGTGATGTTGTGCTGGGTATGGTCTAGTGCCAATAGGCACCTGGGTAGACGAATATTTCACTATTGAGGTTTGCAAGCTCGTTTTCAAGTGCAGCGGCTAATGGGCCTGGTAGGGATTGAAGCGGATCCTAGCGTCCCTGCTGCACTACCCTGCATTAAATTTATAAGGACAAGGATTAGCGTGAGAGCACTCCTGGACACAGGAGCAAGCAGAAGCTTTATTAGTGATGGGATGATGGACGACTTGATTAGCAAGAACTCCGCACTGCAAGTGAAAGCATGTGGTAACACAGCGATGAAAGCGATCAAGGGCATGTCCCTCGTGCCAACGCAACAATTGACATGCACAGTGGAAATTCTGGGAAAGGCAAAAGTCTAACGATTTTATGCACTGAAAGGTCTCTCGCTGCCAGTGGTCGTTGGAAGAGATCTGATGGCTGAGATTGGGCGAATTCAGTTTGCCTTCTTGCAGCGTGTGCCGCTCAGTAAGGTTGTCATGGCTGTGAATGAAGAATATACGACCAGCATGAAGATGAGCCATGTGAATGACGCATCATGAGTGAAACTTGGAGAGACTGTTATCCTAGCACCAAACACAGAGAGGATTGTGTGAGGTTACAAACCCAGAGGGTGTGAGGTAGATCGAGACGTGTGTTCCGTGTCCAAGTATGAGCCGCTGTCGGCAGATACATGCATTCTGGTAGCGAATAGTGTAGTTCGGTTGCAAGAAAGCCGTTTGCCTGTGCAGGTGCTGAATAGCTTGAAGAATCCAGTGCGCTTGTTAGTAGGCACAATGTTGGGATCTGTGGAAAAAGTGGCAGAAGTGGTCCCAACCGACCTACACCTAGATAAGCAGTCAAAGAGGACAGATGGGTCTGTGGAACAAATCCAGCGAATGAATTCTGACAATCCTAGAGTCACGTAAGAACAAAAGGAAGATATGCGAAGATTCCTTTTCGAGTGGGCCCAGAAAGGGCTGTTCGCTAACATTACTCTCAGATTATCAAATAGCCAAATCGAACATGCAATCAACACGGGGGACCACCCCCAATTCACATTCCACCACTAAGAGTACCAAATAATCGACAAGATGGTGCAGGAAATGAGGGATGGTGGGCAAATCGAATACTTCGTGGGCAAGTCCTATCTTCTCAGTTCGAAAGAAGTTGAGAAACGAATACCGATTTGCCATTGATTACAGGGCTTTGAATGAAATTACAATCAGGGGTGACTGCCGCGGATCAACGATATTTTGGACAGCTTATCGTGAAGTGTCATCTTTTCAAGTTTGGACTTGACTTCTGGGTAGTGGCAGATAAAGTTGAGAGAGGGGGGATGCTTTTCTAGCGATGGTTGAGTATCGGCCACAGGGGGCTGTGCGCGATGCAATGGCCTCGCAAAGATGCCAGCGTGAGATCTGAATCTTTCGCTGGCTGTACCACTGTGAGCGATACCGTACCCTCGCATACCGATTCAGTGGGAGGCGGCAAATTGGCCCTAACAAAAAATTGGCCCCACGCACACTTGATTCGCAGGTTTGAGAATGTCTGCTAACCGCGGGAAGTATACATGCGTAATCTCTTACGATATACGCCTGGTTGGTGACTTTTTGTGGTGACGATTTATGTGGTTGCTAAAAACTTGGAAAAATGGCGAAATTTTTGGAAACTCAGAAAGGAAATCACTGCATTTCTCTGTTCCCAACAGTAACAGCCGTTTCGTATTTGAGGGGAGTGGCGTCTAATTTTTGATTCATGCGATGTGCGTTTTTTTCTATTTTCTCGCTTCCGTTCATTCTGGATTTTCCTTGCGTAAGGGCTGCTCTCGGCGTGTAAAAATTAACTGTCACAATTAGATATTTGCCGCTGTTAATGATGTGGCATCCGTTTTCACTCTTAGGCTTAGATGGTCTAGGGGGTACCAGCTAAGTATTCTGTTTCTTCGTAGGGAGGGCTCAGAGGGAAGAGAGGTTTAGACCACCCCGAGCACGCCCTCCCAATGGCGATGAATCCATTTAGGCTCGGGGGGTCTGGGGGGGGGGGGGCAGCGCCCACCAGGGCCCAAATGCTGCGAAGAGCGCGAAGCGCTCGACGCAGCAATTGAGGGCCGTTTGTTATAGGGGTTTTCGCAAGCAGGTGTTTTGTACAGCTTGACATATTCGCACAGGCAGTATCGATCGCATCGCAGGGAGGCAGTATCGATCGCATCGCATCGACCGCATCGACCCTCATTCGCATTCTCAAAAATTGTGTTGGGACTGGAAATACGCGTCCTAGTCTTCATAGTGCGCTAACGCAAGATTTGAATTTCGCGCGTGGGGCCAATTTTCTGTTGGGGCCAATTTGCCGCAAGCCGATTCAGTAGTTTTCGGCTTTTCTTGCTTCTTCTGCTGAATCCTATTGTCAGTTCACCGCGAATTAGGATTTTATCATTTATTATCTTGCTTATTGGATTCCGCCTGTCGCCCGGATTCTGTGGCAAATTGGTAAGACCCTGCTTTGCATGATGAATACACATCAGAATAGAGGACATAGGCGTTCATGACGTCAGCTCAAGAGCTTATCGTTAATTCAGTCATCGGAAAAGGCTGATTTGGAAAAATTGGTTGGAAGATTTTATTTTCAGAACGTTGGGATGGAAAGTCACGCGCTCGAGCGCAAGCCTCCGCAAAATTATTTACTAGTACTTCGTGCGACCAATCAGTCCATCCCTCTGAGCCGAATTCGTCACGTCCTCATAGCCAGTCCAATAATGAAGCGAAAATCGTCATGATCAAGCCTATGAATGAGAGTGGCATTCCTTAGTTCTCATCATTGCCACCGCAAAGCACCCAAGCAACGTCGAAAACATTAGCAAATTGTGCAGCCGCTTTAGTTGTTTTGGCAAAACCTGCATCGAAGAATAAAATTTCATTATTTTTTAAACGGCTGTCTTCTACAGGTAATCGAGTAGAAAGAGCAGCGGTCGAGAGTGGGACTTTAGCCTTCCTCGTAGAGAAACCTGCATCAAAGGGCGTCACTCCAAAGTTTCTTCCCACTCTACCGCCGATAGCACTTACGATTCCCACACAGCACTGACATTTTTTTACACCATATTTTTATTGCACAAAAAAAGGCAATCAACACAAAATAACCACCTGATCAATGATTTCACCATAAATCACGTGTCATTTCTCATCTTCTTTATCTTCATCAAGCCACCGCCTTCTTGGTGAGCGAGGAGTGGTCCCCCTCCCCAAGTACCGTAAGCCGACAGGGGACAACCCTGCCTGATTCCTCTGGTCGGACTGAAAGGCGAGGACACGTATCCATTTACCTGAACTGATTTATGTCTATGATGAGTGAACTTATTTTGACGCTAGGGCATTTCGATGGATAAATATGGCGCACAGTGGCACAGCAAGCGATGGATGCAGATCTCGTGCGGGCACCGCTCGCGAGGTGCCGTCATCGCGCAGAGCCTACCGTATGCGATGTTTCCGCCTCGCAGTTAATACCTGGAGGGGGACAATGAAAAGACAGCATTCCGGGTGCCAGGAGGCAGACACTGCCAGTGTAAAGTGTTACCCTTTGACCTGACAAAGTCGCATGCTGTTTTCATGAGGCTCATGAGTGCCACCTTAGCAGGAATGAACTAAAAACGATGCCTCTTTTACTTAAACGACATTTTGGTCATGTCGAAATCCTACGCAGACCTAAGGAGCAGGTACAGGAAGTATTTGAGTGTCTGCACGAAGCTGACTTTCGTCTAAAATTATCGAAGTGTCAATTTTTTAAGACTGAAGTGCCTTTCTTGGGGCATGTGGTATCCGCTGGGGGACTTAAAACAGATGAAAGTGAGATCAAAGCTGTTGTAGAAATGCCAACTCCGGAGGACAGGAAGGCAGTGCGCCGGTATCTGGTCATGTGTGTTTTCTACAGGCGTTTCATTCCAAACTTTCCCAAAATTGCGCACCCCTTGATTGAAGGGACTAAGGAGAACGTGAAGTTTGCATGGATGAAGCAGAAAGATAAGCGTTCGAAGAATTGAAGACTCGATTAACTACCGCGCCAGTCTTGGCATATCCGGACTTCCAAAAGCCATTCTTCATATCTACTGATGCGAGTAGGGGAGGGCTAGGCGCGATTTTATCTCAGTCAGATAGGAAAAGCAACGAACACCTTGTAGCTAATGCGAGCAGGTCGTTGTTGTTGAGTGAGACGAGGTATTCCACGACGAAGCTGAAAGGACTGGGCAGTAAACCTGTTTCGGCCATATATCTATGGTCAGAAGTTTATCATAATTACAGATCATCAGCCGCTAATGGCCATTTTCAAGAGTAAAACGCATGAAGGTAGATTTGCGAGGTGGATCTCCAACATGACAAGTATGCATTTTGAGATCAGATATCGGCCAGGCAAGAAGCATGCCAATGTGGATGCCTTGTCTCGGGCTAGTTTAGAGCAAGGAATGATGGCTTAGTGCGAGCGAGAAATTTCAGAAGCTGGTTTGAGAATTTGGGAAGAACATGCTCAGCTTTCAGAATTGGCATTAGCTCAACGGGATGCTAGTAGCTTGGGTACTAGGATTGAGTTCTTGGAGTCTGGAATATTACCATGCGATGAACAACCGGCCAAACAGTTCATTGAGGAAAAACCCCAGTATATTATGAATGATTATTAGTTCATTAGTTCATTCGGCCCATTAGTTCATCTGATGCGAGGGAGCAGAAGTGCAGAGCCAGTGTACCAAGTAGTAATATCACGAAATCTGAAGGGTGATATTATGCAGCAGTGCCATAGCGATGCGTTCGCGGCACACTTTGGTGTGGGAAAGACCTTTGACAGGGTGTCACAGAGATATTATTGGGACGGGTATTTTTAAGACGTCGAGCATTTTGTAAAGCGTTGCTCTTGGTGCGCTAGATATAAGAATCCTACAAGAAAACATACGGCAGCTATCCACCCTATGCCGCTAACGTCCGCACCTTGGGAACGTGTGGGGGTCGACTTGTTTGGACCTACGCCAAGAACTAGGAACGGAAAAGAGTATGTGATCGTATTCACGGATCACTTTTTACGCTGGGTAAAAGCTGGAGCAATCTCGGACAAGACGTCAAAGTCGGTAGCGGTACCCTTTGTGAGTGAGATTCTCTGCCGCTATGGTAGCCCCAAAGAGCTAGTGTCAGATCGAGGACAAGAATTCTTATCAAAGATGATTCTAGACGTATGTAAGATGGTTGACGTCACCAAGAAAACCGGAACCGGCAGCTGGAAGCGTCACCTGTTAGGGCGACGTTTCGGCCATGTAATAGGTCGCAGGACTCAGTAGGCTGCCCTGGGTTTTTGGCGTGGTGCAAAAGCTCCACCAGTCAAGGCCGATTTATACTAACGACGGCGACGGCGACGGCTACGGCGCACATAGGGTAAAAGTAAGTTTCAGGTAAACTGTAGCGGTTCTTGGGCCGTCGACGGTTTTTTTTGACGGCGACGGCAGCGGCGAAGTGTAAATTGCCAAAAAAGAATTGGCGGCGAGCAACTTTTCGCCGTCGTTGGGCGAGTCGACGGCGCGCCGTCGCGGCGAAGTCGGAGAAAAAGCAAACTTTCCTCCGGTTTCGCCGTCGATGTTTCAAGAATTCATTTCGAATCGATCTTGACATCAAAAATTCTTACTTGTTGGATTTGAGGGCTTTGAATATCGGAGATTACGAATTTCGACATTAAAAAATTCTTCAGGTTACGTGAGTATAAAAATTTTTGTATTTTTGAAGAGTATTTTCCGCCGTCGCCTACGCGATGTTGGCTTAGAATAAAAGTTACTTTGCAAAGTTTAGACTCGAATTTTTAGATGAAGATTTGCTAGATTTAGAGTAGTAGGCTCAAAAATCTTTTGCCAGACCCGGGTTGTTATGGTTTTAACGATTTTTATGAATACCCACTCATAGACGGGAATTTTGGTAGAAGTCTTTTCCTCCTATTGGGCCCTTCGGCGCTTTTGCCGTTTGGTCCCCAGGCGAAGGCTGGTATAAGGCTGGCTGGAGGCTAATATCAGCCTAAGCTTAATTCTTATACCAAACTTACGATTAGCGTAAGCCTAAGCCAAGTATCAGTCTAAGCCGAAGTCATACGCCAGCCTAAGCCTAAGCCTAATACCAGCCTAAGCTAAACCATGTTGGGGACCAAACAGCAAAAGTGCCGGCCCTTCCTTAGTGGCTTCCTAGCTACTGTACATACTTTAGGGTTGGTGGAGTTGGAAGATAAACGGTGTCTTCAGCCAATGACATTCCTACGGTACTCTAATGTCCACGCATAACTTTTTAGGCATTTGGTCGTTCACGCGTTGGATCGTTTGAGAATACATCAGGCTCATTGATCAAATAAGTGACAAGGATATTGACCAGGTAATGGAACGAGCAGGCATTCAGGGCATGTGACGATTTAAAAGGTATCTGGAATAAATTGTAATGGGATAATAATAAAGTTGCGATGATGTCTATCAGAAATGTCGATTAGTTAAAAAATCCATCATGTCTACGATCTAGCGAAAACTTTTTGACACGTCTGATTAAACATGTTCAGCGAAAAACTTCTTTCAACTCTTAAAGTTTTAAACAGCAACGTCAAAACCAAAGTATCAGTTTCTCCCTCCGTCTAATCTATGCATCTTGGCGGTTACTTATTTCTCGAGTTTTAAGTTTGATATAGGTTTCTAGGTCTGATTTTGAAGTACATGGCGATGTCTGCTAAGCCCGCGTTGTCTAGTTACGCTCCGGCGCCGTTCGCCATTCCAGGTTCGCCGCTCGCCGTGCGCGACGCCGGATCCGCGGCGCGAGTGTAGCGCAAGTCACTTATACTTTCAAGCGGCGCCGTCCGCCATCGCCGTCGCCGCCGCCGTCGCCGTCGCGAGTATAAATCGGCCTTCACTCACCCCAGTAGGACCCAGTCGTATTACAGGGCTAATGGAAAGATTCAATGAAGTCTGAGGTACTTTGCTGAGAATTAATATCAGCCAGTTCAAGTTAGACTGGGAGGCGTCGTTGCCATTTTTGCTATTCGCGTATTGGCCATCCACGCAAGCCAGTTTAAAGTACTCTTCATATCGCATTTTTTCCGGGAAAGAGCTAGAGTTCCAGGCGAATTATCAGTTCAATGCGAGGGCCGACAGAGCACAAAAGACTAGGCCGATGATGTCGCGGCGAGTTTGGAAGAAACGAAATATATCATAAGGAATAATCTGAGAAGCGGAAGAGCGACAAAAATTGTATTATGTTTGCAAGAGACACGATCGCAGATTTAAAGTGGGTAACTTGGTATGGCTGCAAACGGTACCGAAAGGTATAGGGTCCGAATTGCATCCCAAATGGGAGGGCCCATATATCATAGTGGCTAAGCCGAACACCATGGATAGCGTTATTCGATTGTATACACAACTATCAGCAGAACAATTGTTGGTACATGACAGTCGGCTTAAGCCACGCTATGCACCCTGTAACACACCTACTAGATAAGATGACGCAGAAGATCATGTTATGCCTGAAGGACCAGCGCCAAGCGACAAAGCGCCCTTGCAAGCAAAACATCAATTTAAAAGCGAAGTGAAGCGACGGGAGAATGAAGTTCCAGACCAAGAAGCAGCTGGGAAGCAGGAGAGTTCAGGCAAAATCAAAGGTTCCTAGGTGAGATATTTCAGGAGATCAGTCATGGAGTTTCGGAGGCCAGCAGCTACGCGAACCCCGCCGACCCAATTCCAGAAAACGACTTCGCAAACACGGAGCATGTCGCGACTCATGCGATAAT
>JASANH010000891.1:0-13646 GCA_030248295.1 Mesodorylaimus sp. YZB2_4 | reverse complement strand
ACATCCTACGTATGATGAAGATCGCGAGAATACGAGTGCTTTGGAGTCCAGTGATTCAGAAATCGACAGTGATGCGACGATGGTCCCATCTCAAGACCAGTCAGACCCGTCATCGGATGGAGAAACGGAATCGAGGAAATCAGCCATTGCTATGAGTAAGTCGCCTATGCCAGCAGTTCGTCGAAGTGCGCGTTTGAAAGCGAAAATGGCGAACGAGCCGAGCGGTTACAGTATGCCGACGGCGAGAGCTCATGGCCCCCCAGGCCTGCGAAAGGAACCGGAACAGCAGAAGAAATACGAAGTGCCATCGCCTAAGCAGGGGAAGAAGAGAATCAAGTTGGGAAGGAAAACGATTATGGCCGAGCCTTTGCCAGACAAATTAGCTACACCAGGTCGTTTGGTATGGGTTTTCTATTATTCGGATAGTCGGCATCCGCTCCCAGCGGTGATCGTGTCACCAGATTCGATGGATGCCGAATTGATTCGTCAGTCGAAAGGATGGAATGAGAGTAAGCGACCTGTGCGATTTTTCACTGGTTCGAATCGTCTATTTGCTGCCGCCAGAAGCAAAGTGTTCGATTATCGTGAATATCGATTGGCATTCAGCAGCTCTGGAAAGGATTACAAGCAAGCCATTGAGTTAGCCGATTAAGAAATGGCTCGTCAAGACAAGAAATTGCCCGACCCGAATTTGGAATCGTCAGCCTCGTCTACGTCGACGGCTGACGTGATCTCGGATTGACTACGGAACATGGACGAGGTATGGTGTTCAGGCCCAGCCTGTGACACCCTTGGATATGCCCTTGATTTTGGTTTTTCTCCCGATTTTGCCCCGTGTGTTTTTGGGTTTTGGCTTCGGGCCCAGCCCATGGTAGATCGTATCTAAAATTTTTTCACGTAAAATTCGTTGGTATATTTTGTGTCAAAATTTTATCTAAGTGACTGATGATTTATCTAAGTGTCTGGACCCCGTCTGTTTTCGTCATCGCCTCAGTTTAGCCTTTCTTTTTGCCCAGTATGTACGCCCTCGTTTTCAAGTCAGAAATAGCCTCGTATGAGCTGTTTCTTCTTTTTGCCCTTGTTTTGTGTGCAGCGCATAGTTTCCTGTTTTTGTGCTAGAGTTCGAGTGTCTCACGGCCCCTTTTGCTAGCGGCCGGATGCCTGCGTGAGATAGCGTGTGTTTTTGCTTTGTGTTTTGTTCGTTCGGCCCCCGCTCGGCCGGCGCCGATCAAGTCGCCTCAAAACTAGCCAACGTCGATCTATTGGGCGCGCCCGCCAGGTGTGGCCACGCCAGGATGTGGCTGCGCGTGCGATTCTGGTCTCTCAGTGCATCCGGGTGCACTGGGCGCGTCGGTCGGGCCCCGCCTGCGAATTGCGTCATTATTGCTAATTGCTTATTGCTAATTGTCAGCTTATTGCCCATAGCTCAAAGTTTTCATCGTCAAGTATTTTCGTCGATAGCCCAGTATTCATAGCTCATAGCCGTCGTGGGGTGGGGTATAGCGCAGTGTCGGCCCCGCCCCTCGATTCTGATTGGTCGCCAGTGTGCACCAGTCTCGGTGCGCATCGACGCCGTGTCGTCGATTTGCGCAAGGCGCACTGTGGATGTGCGCAGCCGGCCAGAGTGGTCGGCCGAGTTTTTGTTTGTTTATTGACTACGAGGCGTGTCGAGTAGCTATTTTTTGCGTGTTGTCTGATAGTTTTGTTATGTTTATGAGTATTTCAAGCCCGTCCTACCTTAGTCATGCCCAGTTACCTGTTTATTAGAATTTTGCCCTTATGCCTTATGTATGAGCTAGTCTCCGAGCCCTATAGTATGATTCCAGCCCATAGCCATAGTCTAAATTTGTCTCTCGTCCCGAGTAAGAAGTTTTTCGTCAAAGTAGAATGTTTTTTCGCCCCATTTTGCCCCTTTTGATATTTCGTCGAATTTTCGCCCCAGTATTTCGAGTATTTGAGTATCATCGCCTATCGTATCGTATCCGACCAGTAGTTTTGCATCGAACAGTTTATTTTCGTCACGATTATTGCTCTATTTTGCCTTGCGTCAAATCTTTGATTATTCTGATTGCGTATTAGTTCCGATTTGCATCACTATTTTCTAGTATGGCATGAATTCGATTATTGTGAGTACAGCGGTGCCTCTGCTGCGGCCCCGCTGCCTGTCGATCAAGCATCAAGGTTGCAGTGGTCATCGAAATAGTTACTTGCAAATGCTCGAATTGTAATGTTGAATCGCCAATTTTTGAATAAGTGTTCGCTGCCATTGTATTTGCAGCTCATGGATTAGGATTTCACGAATTTTGATTATTGGCATGCCAGAAGCAACAGCGATTTTGGAGCGTTATCAGCAGAAACATCTGACGGTTGGTAATGAACAAGGTCAAAGTGCTCCGTCTGGTGTGTCGCCCCGCGAACAACAAGCTAATCGAGAAAATATTGGACCTAATATGCAGCAAGAACCAACGTCTATGGATACTGGATTGGAAGAAAGTCAGCGTCCTCAGCCCCCGGCTGCAGTGGGTTTGGAGGATGCTTTGGACGATACAGTCTTATTGGATGAAAACCAGGAGGAAAAAATGGAGGAAGATGATGGATCGGAGAGCGTGCGATCGCCCTCGTATACTCCGCCACCATTGGGTAGCGAGTAAGTCGTATGTGTTGGAGAGCAGTTGCAGTGCCATATCAGGGCCTGCAAGTTAGCGGATTTGGTGTGTTTGGTGTGTTGTGTTTTTCTTGACTTTTTCTCATTTTCATTTTCTTCGGCCATAGGGATCACTGTACATATTGTGCGCGCCATATATAGCCCTTACGTGGGTAGTGTGCATTTTGATAGGTATTTTTGGCAGGTTCAGCATTTGACTATGTTATATCGTGTATCGTGTCTTATCAGTGCCTTTGTGCGTTATCTCTTATCGTGTCTTAGCCATCCTGCTCAGGTACAAGCCGGCAGTGATGGGTGTACTGTTAGTGTTGGTATTGGTGTTGGATAGTGTGTGTGGAATGGATATTTTGGTAGTGGATTGTTGGTGAGGAGTTTGAAGTGGTGATTGTGGAGGTGATAAGAGGTGTTTTGTGGTGGTATTTTTGATGTGTGAAATGTTTTGATTTGGAACCTTGCCAGTGTGTGTAAGCTTTGTAGAAGGTTTTGAACTGAGTTGAGCCCCGCTCATTGAGTCTAATCGGTGTTGTGGTTGATGGGATATGTGTTATGAGCCTTATCTTTTGTGCTTTACGCTAGACCAGTGGGCTTATGCGCGTGGACAGTGAAGGTCCACTGAGGTTGGCAAGATAGCTATGTGATGGGTGTACTGTTGTGAAATGCATCATTCCATGTCAGTGAGTGCCATAGCTTATGCCATTGCGTACTCTTTTCTATGTCAGGAGGACACCCCCCATCTTTATTGGATGTATGCTAGTGACATGACCCAGTATCTTGCTTGCCGCCCCGTGGCCGCACCCTAGTCTGCCTGTCTAGCCTGTTTCCTGTTTCCTGTCAGCTCGGCGTCGTGCCGTCTCATGAGTGACTCGGTCAGTTATTGCTGTGTGTGTGCTCGTGTGTGGTTGTTTCGTGCGTGATCCCGCTAGGTGGCTAGTAAAGGACTGCTCTCTAGCGTGGGTTGCTTCGTATTTCGCAATAGCTCTGAGGAAGCCACAGCCAGCTTCCTACAATGGGAACCGTTTCTCCCACTTTGCTTTAAATGAACAAATTTTGGCGTGACAATAGTGGTAAAAATATTCGTAGTTTGTGGAAAATGCTTAAAGCTTTTGGGCGCCATACTGTATCTGGTGAATCACAGGCTAGATTGCCGCCGCTGCGAAATGTATTCTTGCTGGTTTCTGAACAAAAAGATATGCGAGTTGATGAGTGGTTTGCCCCTGGGCCTTTGACTAAACTCGCATGGTCTTCTTGCACGATGCCTGTCTGACGATATCTGAGGGGCTCTGCCAACAGTCCGCTTGCCCTCGAGCGCGCATACATTCGCGGTTGGTGATGTGGTAAAGCATGAACATGGGCATGAACGCGTTTCACACACATGCTTCACACCTTTCCCACGAAGGCGAGACTCGAATATCATGCTCAGTATGCTGTACAGTTAGGTACTCGTATGTATGCAGATAGCTTAGCCATGGCCCCAACATATGGCAACTTGCGCAATTTAGCATATGCAGCCCAATGTTGTATGTGCACTGCACGAACCAACATACTCTACTGCTTTTTGTGTAGTAGGAGGCGGTCGGGTAGGCCGGTTTCTGGAGGCGAGTTTCTGGTACCAAAAATGCAGGCAGGTAAACAATCTTTACGAGATCAGATAACACGTTTATGTCAACACATTCATTGTTCATCAAATGAAGTGTGCGCCAAGTGCGGGTGCGGGCGGAGGGAAGAACAGGCTTGAAGACACATCTTCTTGAACGTCGGTATCCGACAATGCTTCACGGAAGGTGTCCAAGGTTGCTGTAGGGGGCCCTGCATCCGCGATGCACTGTACTGCGAATACTACAGCTTCCATAAGTGTGCGTGATTCCGCTGATAATTTCTGTGCAGCAACATATTAAACTTCGAGCAGGTGCAAATGTTCCAATATGTCCACTCCTCGTGGATATCAAAATGGAAATTTGAGTTTGAGTTTTTTAAAGTCACATCGCAAACAAAATGTAAAACTCTTGAACTTAGCAGGGCTCGATCTCGCGCCATTGCATGCGACATTGGATTCCTAAGGCAAGCCGTTGGTCCACTTGGCTACAGTACTCATTCCTCTAGTATACCGATATATGATCCTACCAAGACTGAAAACATACAAGCAAGCAAGCACGGTGCTATGAGCCTGGTTATGCCCTTATTGTGAGTGTTCCAAGTGTGCAGTACGTCACTTCGTTGCCATATTTGTTTGGACCATGCTCTCAAAACGTAGTGGTGCTTCTCTAGTGGTTCAAGGAGCGCATTGTTATTGATCAAAATATGTAACGCTCTCAACAGACTCCTCTCGTCCAAGAAAGCCGCTTATTAGACACCAATTTCTCTTTGAGAAAACCCCTCAGCATAGGGGGGGGGGGGCAAAATGTGGCACGCGAGCAGGGATGGATAGCAAGAAGGTGCCAGGATGAAACTAGCGTTTGATAGAAACTAGATTGAGCTCTAGTTCTGTATCTGAATGTGGTTTCTGCGTAAAAACCCAGCCTGCCCATCTCTATGAACGGGAAGGTATCTTCCGGCAGAAGGGACGTTGACCAAAATTGTCGAAACTTGTCTGGTTGGCATCACTGAAAATCTGTCGGTTGGACCCCGCAGCAGGGCAAGAGTTCTGCGGGCAAGTCAAGGTAAGCAGGCATGCCCGTCTTATAGAGACGGACTGGTTTCCAAGGGTCCCGCTGGCTGGCTGGCACTAATGGTCTCCTTTCACACCCGCAAGTGAGGGCTCTTATCGTTGGGCGAGTAAATGTTGGATTTGACATTGGATATTGCAGATGTGGATAAACTGCTGGACGTTTTGAATTCGTCGGTTGGATCTAGATAAATAATTAGGAGAGCAAACTACAGGTGACAAGTATGTGCAGCTCTGCAATACTCGAAATATGCTGTATGTATGTGTAACTGCATACTGTGATCTGGGAGGCAACCCTATGCCTAGGCTCGCCATACTGTTTGGGCTTACACTCAAATTTGACCAAATGTGGCTGGAACTGACGAGGGGCGACACAACTCCCTCTTTTGTTTCTCCTTCCATCGCACAACACGTGTGACTGGCAGCGGGCTCACGTGCGGCAGAAAGCGAGATCACGTGACTATGCCCCCGTCAGCCCCTGCTGCTAGAAAAACGTTCTGGGCTCTTTTCATAGTTTTGGTTAGGCTTAGGCTTAGAGTGCAGATGCACTTAGGCTACGCGTACAGGTGCACTTCGCCCGATTGCCGCATTCCGTAACATTATTTATCCTTGTTGCAGATCAAAATATCCGCGCGTGTTTGACTGATTTGATCAACTGGTGCTGGATATGTGATCCTTATTTATCGATGGCTCGGCTGTTATTCACCAATAATGGAGTGAAAGCGAAGCGAAGCGCACTGACAATGAGATATCGACGCAACGAGGCTTTATCGGCTTCAAGTCTAGGTCTGGCTTGCGCTTCAGTAAGAGGCTGGCGGAAGATCACTTATTCACTGATGCCTTGGAGCCGAACAAATGGCTTCAAACGGCAATCGCCGAATCACTGGCAATCACTGACAATTCAGTCAGTCACTAAATCATTGGCAGTTTAGTGGCAATCACTGAATTCGCTCAAAGAATTTGTTAGATATATGACGTTTTGAAATATGCCTTTTTTTGATTTATCAATTTTTGTGAATACTGACTGTATGTTGTCATTCATTCATTTTTGTGTCTATAATGATCCGCTTGAGTGCGCATACGTCCCTTTATATGTGGTGAATTATGACTGACCATATATGCCCGCTGGTATGCGGGGTTTGTGAAGGCGGGACATGGCTTGCTAGTTTTATTTGTTGGGTCTGTTATATGTCTTGATCGAATTATGTTCAGTGACTGCCACGCTAAGCCAGTAATGCTCAAACCTGCCGACTGCTCTAACATCTGCTGTATTCACCACGTCTGCGCAGAATAATAGTCTGGCTCTACTGTCAAACCGTTCCAGCAACAGTGATAGCTGATGGTACAATGCACCACTATGTGAGCCACCCTAGCCTCCGTTCTGAATCTTTCTTGGATATGCTTGATTTTGGGCGCTCTCGCAGCACAGCGTACACATAACATAACGTAATGTAACGCATTGAGATATACTGGTGGTCGAAGCCACAAAAAACTGGTTATCGAGTTCTCTCCTTGCCCCCGAGACCTGTCTGCTGTTACCGCACTGCATTGTTGCCGGGATGTTTGAAATGCGCAAATTTGCCCTACTCACGTCCTTTAACTCGACAAGACACTGTCTTCTCCTTAGGTCAAACACATCTATCGCGCAATCCACCCTTTTCTAGTTCACGTCCGTTGATAATCGTAAGAGGATAAAACTTGTCTTTATCACCTCCTATCCCGCTCCGCCTACTTGTATCAAACTTTCGGTTTTAGCAAGTTCTTTCCAGTTAAACGAGACGCTACCTACGTCAGATATATCGAGGAGGTGTTCCCGTCAGGGCCTATATTTAACTTTTAGGTCTGGCCTTGAGGTCAGATACTTGGCTAGTAGTAAAGGGGCGATATCGATCCAGCATGGGGCCTATACAGATGGAGCCGAGTGGGAATACTCGTATGTACCTGGCCTCATACAGGACCGATCGATTGGAGTAAAGATCCGTTCATAACCATGCTCTTGGGTGTCGCATCATCCTCAATATAATATCCATTCAATAGTGTGCATTCCAAGAAAAATGGATTTCGAGCGATGGCTGTACTTTATGAAATAGAGCGTGCGAATATTTTAGAATTAGGCCAATACATAACCGGACCACGTTCAAATGATCGGCGCGGTCCTTTTCTTCTCGTTCGCCGCAGTGAAACTGGTTCTTAATTCTATACTGTCTTAATATACAAGTGCAATGTTCTACCAAGTCCCTGTCATTATTGTAAACGTAGACCAAGAGTACGATAAGTGGCTGACGTCCCCAGACAGATTTATCTCCAAGACCGACTACATAGACGAAGAAAATGAGACTCACTGGTCTATTGCGTCAGATTTGTGCGAAAACAGCTTTTCGCAACAAATTGGATCATTATTCCCAATTTCAACCATCCGTGCTAACTTTGCAGCATTTTGTGGACCATGGTATTCCCGCAACACAACGTGATGAACTGTCATACAAACTTGGCTTACTCTTTTAGGACGCCTTGGCGACCAAAAACCATCGTTCATGTTCCTACGTAAGGAGTTGCTCGTTCGGCTGGCTGGTATCATGAAAGAGATCAGTCTCCTGCCGCAAGAGCTGCTCCAAATTCCATCGTCAAAGTTGGTACAAGTGGAGTTCCCTTTTGGGAAATATGGCGTTTCAAAAAACAGAATTTTTTAAAGGAGTCTGAAAGGAAAGCATCGCTCCTAGCAGAAGTGAAAAACTAGAGGAGCGAGCGAGTCTACTAGCTCTCCTCATGTCGAATTTACCATTTGTTAGCGATGCGCAAATTCTCAATCACTCCATCGGGCATTTAAGCTGTTAATTCCGCTCTTTACCCTGAGCTAGTTGACTGACCGCAGGATAGGGGACTACAGCATACCTGACATTTACACAAATGCCAACAAGCTAGACAGCGAAATAGGCTCCTCTTATCCCCTCTCTATTTTAAGCAGGCTGAAGGTACATTCAAATTACGCTAACAGCAAAAAGGTTCTACAAACGGGAGCTGAAGTTACAAGCTCTTTATTGATCGTACTGTACCAATTCGTCGATTGATCTGACAGTGGCACTGCCACGACCAGCGATCACTCGTGTCGCAACACCAGCCAAGCAACGGATTTTTGCAAATGGCTTGTAAACGAGCAAATCAATAGCAGTGGTCGCATTGACGTCCTCACTATAAATTCGGGTTCGTATTGACAAAACAGGCCTGGATCTTTGCATGACTAGTTAGGTTCCAGCGTCTGAAGCGGAAGCAGACTTCTTGATTTTCCTGCTGCACATGGACTCCGTTAGAGGGTGGGTGGTCCATGGGTGCATATGTTCGGCAGTCTCGGTGGATCGGTCGACACTGGACCAGGATCTCTCGAGTCATCTACTCGCCCTTATACGAAGATACCCTTACCCGGCCGTAACTTACCCTCAGTTTCTTGCCCTTGCACCGCGTTGCGTGCATGCATAGCCTGAGGTTACCTGATCCGTAATATTTAGCTTCCTGAAATGATGCCACAATTAATTAGCGAACAATGCCACAGTTCACTGACTTCTTACCTAAAACTCAGCGCCATGTGGACCATTTCGTACACTTGCCGAGACAGATGCAGAACGTGAAAGATTCGTCTAAAAAATTTGGCTAGAAAATTGTGGACTCGATGCGTGAACAACGGTGGTCCACTAATCGCGAGTTTGCATGCTGAAAAACTGACCATCACAGCCAGTCATTTTAGACAAGCGCTCGTACAGCATTAAATACCTGTATGTTCATTCCTTGCGCTCGCAAGCATGCCAAACACAGTATCACACAATACCTGTGCCTAGGACAGTTTTCTAGGGTACCTTTTTGTGCCTGGGGACTTCAGCCGTCATAACACCCTATTAACCATCAACCATCGCCCGATGAAACCAGGCCCTTGCAGATCAACTACTGTGCTAGGACACCGTTCAGCAAGCGTCAGCTTGTCGAAATGTGCTTTCAATCCAGAATGCACTGTATCAAGCTGGCTTGATACTTGACAACTGACAGCTGATTTCACAGGCACATTACCATAGTATAGGGTAAGTGCTGCTAAGCTTTAGATCAAAGAGCCTAATATCCTTTCGCGGCCTGCAGAGGTCAATTTAACAAGATCCTCAATCAAACCATTTTAGCAGCTGAGTACACGCACTGGTGGTGCATGTTTTTTTGGACGTGTTGTAATAGCAACCAACTGTAGATACCCTGGTAAAGTGCTGCTTGGCAAAATCCAGTGGCTGCCTACATGCAGATGGTCAACTCCGTATTGCTTGGGAGCGAGTGGCTGGATTCGTCTCGGGTTCGATTTCTGGTGATCACGGTCGGCTCGCAAACTATAAACCCTCTCTGACCTTGCATGCCAGGCTGTGGGAGACTCACCCGGTACTGCCGAGGTGCTCCGAGTGAAGAGACGGGAGCCAAGAAAGGAGACAGTCTCGGCTGTCTAACACCGACAGGCTTCTAAGCCCACCCGCCATCGTACGAGGAAGTCGGTGTCCTTTTCAGGATGCCCTCGTGTGGCTCCCAGTGAAGACACGCAGAGAAAAACTGCTGTGTGTCGGTCCCCGCACAGCCTCACTTAGGGGGTTTAATTCCTGGCCAGGTATAGGCAAAAAAGTGATTCAACCCACAAAAAATTGAAAAAAATAAAAGTACTTGACTACTCTAGACAGTGGCGGCCCTATGGCAACAAAGTGGGGTGTGCAGTGACAATTGCGCGCGGCCATTACAGTGACAGGAAACTGTGCGCCAGGTGCGACCGGATCTTTCGGTTCCGGTGGATCCGGCCGGATCTGACTGGATCCGGTTCCGGTACCGGATCCGGATCTTTTCTGCCGGATCTTACCGGATCTTTGAATTTTGGACTGCTTATGACAAAATGAAGAATTTGACCACTTATGACAATATGGTCAAATACAATATATTTGACACTTATGAGAAACTGTTATTTTTAAGATGTAATTTGAGAGCCGTTAATTTCGATTTATCTTTTTTGTCGGAATGAGCGCATTCTCAAGGTTGATGATCGATTATTATGATTAATTGCTTTGATTTTTCATTCTGAATGTTTGATTTGTCTTATCATATGATTTGAATTGACGAAAAACGAATTTGATTGAAATTTTGTTCAAATTTTTTTAGATCCGGTAGATCCGGTAGATCCGGCTTTTTCAGATCCGGTAGATCCGGATCCGGATCTTTTTTTGATCCGGTCGCACCTGGACTGTGCGCTAGGTATTGCGATTGCCCTGCGGGTACCCTGGACATGGTGGCGTTGAGACATGAAGCATGGAATAGTCTCAACACCTCTTGTCATCCTTACGTAATTAAACCCAAAGACTCCGAGGTAACTTCTCTCAAGTGGAGCTTAGCATGCAGCACGAACGACGGAAGGCTCTTAACTTTTGCTGAGGTCTTGATGCCAATACAGTCGCACCCCTAGAATAAGGTCCATAAAATAGACCCAGGCCTACATGTGCTTAGGAATAGGAATATGTGCTTAGGAATAAAGAACCCAAACGTACTAACTGAAAAATGAAATGAAAAAGTTACCCCTCTCCACAACCATCTCAATTCCTAAGCCATTGCTGCGCGAAAAATCCATCAAGCAAGAAGTAGTGGTAAACAGTAATGTTGCATAAGAGCATGTGGCAAATTTGGAACGTGGGTGAAACCATTCGATTTGGCCTAGAATAGTGCACGCACTACAGACTTAGAGAACAGTTTCTTGCAGAGCATGTGGAAACTGGTTTCCAGGGTCGGTCAGGCGCCAAGATTCTAGGCCACACATCGTAGATATTTGAGTCGTACAGCTAGGGACCTTACTACAAGCACACTCCCGAATTACCACTGACGGAAGTAGAGGTGTTTCTTTGCAGTTAAAATGTGTTCATTTTTCCAAAGTATAGGCATAGTGTATCTTGCTGATTGTTGTAAGTCAGCTGTTGGCTGGATACCTGGACAATCGATTATGCTAAGTCCAACTCTGGTCATGGTAGGAGTGCGTATTTATGCAGGTTGTATCATATTCAAAGGGACATGGCAGTATTGTATGGCCAGGTCCGACAATGGATTCACAGTCCGACCCAAACCCATCCCAAAACCCAACCCAAACCCATTTTTTAAAACTCAAACCTAACCCATTCGCAAGTGGTGAACATAAACCCAACCCATAAAAACTCATTTTTTGAAAAAATTGACTGAAACCAAAAAAAAACCACTTTTGTTCAGTGAAGTTATATGATCAGCATGACCACATTTTTGTGAAAATGCTATCATTCTTCACTGAGAGACCTGGCGGAAAGCAATCTGGGCATGGTGGCTTTAGTCGAATGTCTTTCCTCAGAGAGAAGTTGTGAGGTTATTGGAAGAGTCTCCCCTGGCCTTCCCAGGGCACTGGTTATGACATTTTGACGCTGCACCTATCTCTCAAAGTTGACCTCACGACGAACAAATTTTTGAGCAGTTGAGTGTCGTGCCCTACTCGCATCTTCATCTACCTTCGAAATGATCTTAAGAAATATTAGAAGCAACTTATCCAACAGGTGATCAACTGGCATGAGCTAATCTGACTGCACCTCCAAACTCGGTTTTTGAACATCTAAAAAACAACCAAAGACCTGAGAAGTATCTTACTCACATCTCAACGACCATTTTCGAGCTGCAAGTTACAAATAACTTGAACCCTCTGAGAGACCATTTTCACCAGGGGCACTCACAGTAAATCTTACAAGCCCTGTTCGTCGAACAAGGAGATGCTGGTCTCCCGCCAATAGAGCGCCAGTGGCTCACGTCAGCTCAGGCGGCTACGCAAGATTTTAGGGTCTTGAGAGGCCAACAAAAAAGATAGCATAAATATGCTCAAGCAAGGAAGATGAGTCACCGCTAGCGGGCTAGCAGCGGGCTAGCAGAGGGCTAGCAGCGGGCTAGCAGCGGGCTAAACCTTGAGAGGTCGCCGTTCGATAACCAAGGGGTTGTACGGGAAATGCCGAAAAAGGATCATAGCTTGACATACCAGCTTGCTATGTTCCAAAAATTATCCAAATCGGCCGGTGCAATTTGGAATGGCAGGTGTTCAAAGTTACCTCACTTCGAGTGAGGAAATTAGGACTGAACTTTGGAGTGGATTTGTACGAGCTATGTAAACATCGAAGCGATGATTTTTTTGTTCGATAGAGCGCAACGCGCTGCACCAAATTTATTCGCACCATTTCTGCTGGAAATGCTTCTTAACCGGGAAAACAAGCGTGGAAGAGTTTTAGCCTCGTTTTTCGCACGATTCTCCCCGTGTGAGCGAAGTGCGATTTGAAACTGGCGCGTACTGTAGGCGTACCTGCGGATCTTGACAAAGTGTGCGCGTCAGACAAAGAAGTAGATGGACAGGATCTCGGCTCCGGGTAGGGATTGATAACTATAAGTAAAATCGTATGTATTTTTGTGTATCAGTTGCAAAATTTGCCGAGCCTGGTCAAAAGCTTGTTTATTCCGTTCAATTTCGTTGTTTTTGTCGTAGTTTTGGAACGTAAAATTTTCATTTTCCGCTGCTTGTGAGTGTATGTAATTTTGTATTTTCCCGACGTCGAGATTCATTGCTCACGTGTCGGTCATCTAAACACGAGTTAGTAGATTTTTTTGAAGTTATCGGTCTCGTAGACTTGTTTCCCTGTCGGCTCCTTCGTGCATACCTAGTCGGTGTGTGGATGTGAGTTGAGCTGCAAACTTTGTCAATTTTTCTTCATGATATTGTTTCTTTTTTGTAGTCGGGGAAAGCCATTTGGACTTTGTCAATTGTCCTTGGACTTTGTTCAAACTTTGTCAATTTTTTCCGTGATATTCTTTCTTGTTTACAGATCGGGCAAAGTCGGTTAGCAACGAAGGCGAAGGAAGTGGTTGGTGGACGTGTGGCTTTGAGGTACCTCAAGGTCGTAAAAGGTGAAAGTCGTTTCGTCGGGTCTGTGTCAACCAACGGATCGGCATGACTTTTTCGAGACGAGTGGGCGTCCGTCTATGGTCCTGTGGCTCGGTGCCTCTGCGAGTTCTCAATATGTCGAAGCAGCCAAGATGGAGGCCGATTTATAATCGTTGTGGTGATAATAATAGACTATCTCCGTTGGTGGAGCCGGCTTGTGACGTTCGCAGCGACAACAATGAATTCGACAATGATTTGAAATTCGTTTCGCCGCGGCCAGTTTCAGGAACTCGTGCGTCATCGTCGGTTGTATCGAATAGTAACGACGATAAGGCGGAGTTTCAAAATTTTTCTTTCGATGACAAAGCCTCCTTCGGTATCGACCA
>JASANH010000407.1:0-13652 GCA_030248295.1 Mesodorylaimus sp. YZB2_4 | reverse complement strand
GTAAGTCTGATCCTGTGCTAGCACAATATATGTTTTCTAAGTCGAACTCAAGCTCGTCTTTAACTTTTTGAAGATCTGATCACCCCTGGAAAGATTCGCTTTTCGGTCGGACGATTTTAAGAAACGATTCAATCAAGCCAGCTGGATATAACGCTGAGAAAGAAAGAGAGTGGCGAAAGAAATGTTTGAACGAAAAAAGCCGCCCGAAGAAGCCAGATTTCGAACTGTCAGCATCGGAAAAAGAAGACTAGTAATGATCAGTAGAGTTGTGATTGTCAGGGGCTAGATGATTGAGGAATTTCCTGCTGTTTTTCCATTATCTTCATCGCTATATCGTGTAGTGAAATATCAGTTAGCACGTACACCCTTGCACACCCTGCATTTCATCAGTAACCATACTCACAATGCGAGCAGTGAAGGCGAGAGGTCAACGCTGAGGGAAAATGGTCCTGCCATGATAAGTCCATGTGGATCCATACATTTTCCATGCAATCACCAGGAAAATTCCCCCATGGCTCCCTGTGGATCCACGTATTTCCACGTGGATTCCCTTCGTGGATCCACGAGGCGTCGGGGCAGCGGATACATGGATCCACTGTGGAACCATAATGGAATTCTCAGAATTTGGAATGTGGGACCCGCTGGACGACCTCCCTACCCGTACCCGTACCCGCACCCGTAGTTTTTCAAAAAGTTCACATATACCCATACCCATACCCACACCCGTACCCGGCGCACCTGCCCATACCCAGGTTTTCGATAAATGTTCGGATGAAGTACAAAAACAGAAAATTCATGAAAATAATGCCAGAAAACCAGAGTTTTCAACGAAACTCGATCATTCCATAAAAGACTTTCTTGAAGCAATTAAATGTTTAGCTAGAGGCATTCTTGGCAGAGGAGCCAGTTTCACAATTAGATGAGACGTGTCTGATGGTGAGTCGCAGAACATCTATACAAATAAGTCTTATCCTACATCAAAGCGACACTGCGGCCCTAATTCAAGGACCCACTGGCCCAAGAGAGAAAGTGACTTGAATCTTGCAAAGGGTCAGGGTTGGTGCACTGGCGCATATCTGTCATATACGAGTATGCACTTCTCCTATTTCCCTCCTAGAAGTTCAGAAATACTCGCTCGTCTTTTCTTCTATCTTGTTTCGAAGTTTTTTAAGTGAAGATGCTCTATGTATACTGCAGTTTTATCCTTCAGATAAATATCCACTTAAATCCAGCTTTTATAGAATCATTTTCAGATGTTTTTGACGCTGTTCTAATAGGAGCTTAGGCAAATAATCAAGAAGTCAGTCAGATGTGTCGTGTCATGTGACACCCACCACTAGCGGGCTGAACCGAATTCAAATTAATAAGTCGACGTTTGGTTGGAGGAATCTTTGTAAATTACTGATCATTCCCAGCATCCAGACACATAAAGCACCCGACCATTTAAGAGAACGGTTTAGTCTGAGAGAACTAAGCTGCCAATTTGTTCCATATGCACAAGAAAAAAATCTGCTAGAGCCTTATCAACTAATTCACACATCACCATTTATCATTCAATTCCTTGAGTGTAATAAACTAAGCTGCCAATTTGTTCCACATGCACAAGACAAAAAATCTGCTAGAGCCTTATCAACAAATTCAGGGATGGCAGTAGTATCCCAAGATATTTTACAACATTCTCAAAACGGAGCTGTTGACCTTGTAAAAGAATGGCTGGCGGGACCATAGCTTGTCGTGAGTAGCGAAATACGCAAGCGCAAGTTTTATCCAGGTTAAGTGATAATCCCATTGATAAGATGGAACTGTCAATGTAGTCGACGGCAGGTTGTAGCACAGCTTGCAACATCTCCACCGATTTTCCTGGCGCAAGTATAGCAATATCATCTGCATAAGCCTGAACTAATAGGCCAGAAACTTCGCCGCAAAGTTATTTAGTAGTGGATCAATAAACGCGATAAACGAGGTCGGTGCTAAAACCGAACCTTGAGGAACGCCTGACGTGACTGGCATTTCAATCGATGTGGCGCTATTCACCTTCGTGATTTGTGATCGATGCGATAAGTAAGAGTGAAGCCAGCGTAGAAATTTTGCAGGCAGGTTGTGATAGTTTTCTAGCGTAGAAAGCAATTTAGCATGCGATACTTGATCGAACGCTTTCCGAATATCGAAAAACACTCCACCAACCAGTCGGAAATTGGGACCATTAAGCCAGTTGTGAGTAGTTTGAGTAATTCTGATTAAAGCCGTAGCGGACGAATATCTAGGTCGGAATCCATGCTGGTGACAGGATAATTTTAGCCGAGGAAACAATAGGAGTTGAACATGTTTCTCAAGAATTTTTGACAATATTGGCAGTAGTGAAATTGGGCGGTAGTTGCTAACCAGCGAGGAGTCTCCAGCTTTTGGGATTGGAATGACTACCTCAGTTTTCCATCGTCTTGGGAAACAATCTTCGTCGATAGATCGATTGCATAGAGCTGTTAGTTGCCCTCTCAAGTTGACCCTCTAACCTTCTAAATTCAGTATTAATGAATCCTGACTTCAAAAAACCAACGGGAAAACCCTCCTCTCACCCGTAATCTGGTGTCGTTAGGTCACGCGCCAGGCGACAGTGTCGACGATAAACGCACGATGAATTATGAGGTTAAAGACTGCTACGGGAACTGGCCACACGCTTCCTGCGAGTGGCTAGTTCCCGTAGCACCAGCAGCTTTTAGACCTTCAATGAAGGCCAAAACTTTTTTTCTGGGACGACAGAGTCAGTCCCTTCAACTGATCGGCCAAAAGACCGGACTCACCTCCCAACGCTTCGTCACGCTTCGCTAATTCAGCCCGTCTCCGAGCGTCCTTGGCGTCGCGTGTAGCCTTCACCGGTTCGGCCAGCTTGACCAATTCGTCTACGTTCACTGACGCTTCCTCGCCGTGAATCCAGACAACGCTGGTCAGCTCTACTAACGAAATCTTCCAATACAACGTGATATCGGTATCGTTCTGTGGCTGGGCCACTATGGCCTTTGTCGACTTTTTCATGCCACCCTTTCGCCCTATCGCGTCGAGCGCTTTACTTCAGAAGTTTAGCGAGAAAAGCTGCGTGCCGCGGCAATTGGTTTTGTACTGACGTCGGTCTGAAGATTTCTTTAGTTTAGAGGCATTACTGTTACAAACTGAAACTACATTAACAACCACGCACGGGGAAATTATCAACAGGAATTCTTCCCACAATTGGCGTTGTACTGCTCTGTGCACATGGGTACAGAATGTTGGAACAACTACGTAACAGGATGCGCATGCTGCAGTAAATTTCGCGCTTGTAGCAGATTACAGCAAGCGCCCAGACAAGAACCTACGTGCCGCTGAATTCAAATTTTTTATGTGAGAAAAATGAAATATAATAGTTTCTTGGACAGTCTAGTGTGATGCGAAGAATTCGATGAATCTGTTATTCCTGCGATGGGATTCGAATTCCAAATTACCATTCCATGCACGCGAGCCTATAGGTCGTTTTTTTCCGTGTTAGAGAACAGGTTTGAGCGGGGTTAGGAGAGCCTAAGAATTCTTTAAGTATAGCCATGGGTACATGCGCGCACAGATCACACAAAGTCCATTCCGTCATGATATACGCAGTCATACAGTATCTGGTGCATTTTCAAATTTTTCAGAAACTTTGAAATGGTGTATTACGCTTGGTTGTTTGTATGTTACGAGGGCGTGTGCAAAGATTTCGCACTAAATTTAAATGCAACAAATTGCACCAGCATATGTTTGGGTGTGGCTCTGATACATGTCATGATTTATATCCAGCATCGTCGCGTGCAACGTCGTGTAGGAGGCTTGTTGCAATCAAAGGATGATAAAAAAACAAGTGGAAGAATCGAAACTAATGTTCCAATTCAGTCAAATATCCTCAGTATTAATAGCTGCTCAAATATTTTTTGGTTTTTTTTTATTTTGTGCAACCTTTGAGCCGAGCGAAATGGTCCTGAATTTTTTTATCAACCTCAACAGTTGTATCAGTCCTTTTTTTATATTTAACTTTCGGCTCGGAGATCCGGAGCCGGCTGCCTTTGAAAAAGCAATCATCGAATCGGCTGACGGTCGCAACCGCACAGGTAGGAGCCAAAATTACATTCGTCCGTCAGCAGACCATCGAGTAGACTGGCAGAGAAAGTGATTCTTATACAATAGCACAACTTTACACATCTTTAGAGTGGTGTGCTTATTGTAGATCATTGCATGGTACTCCTAGTGGTTTCTTTTTTTTTGCAGTTTTGTCATCAATGCTTAGCCGATTAAAAAAGGAGATGATTAAAGCGATACATATTTTATGGTGCAGTTTTCGGCCTTGTTGAATGCTCAGTGTTGGACTCCTGATCACCTGAAGCCACTATTCGCTGATTTACGCCTGTGATAACGCAAAAAGACATTGGCCTCAACGATTTGAATCTCGATAGTCAAGTCGACAAAAACGAGTTTCTAGTCGCCAAATGTTCAGTTGTCGCCAGTCTTGGGAGCAGCGCATCCAGACCTGGCACTGCACCTGAGCCCCGAAAGCAGAGACCTGTGCGGGAGCTCACTCAGACAGCTGACTACCCTCATATTCCACTTGTAAGTGAAACCTCGGAGATAAAGTATGACATGACATGACATGACATGACATGAGGCCGATTATAAGGAACATCATCACCCATTATGAGGACCATATTTTACCAAAGTGTAATGCATCCAAGCATGCGTCGCTGAGGCAGCCCAGCCGACCTGGTGTCGCCCTGCATTTAGTCAAAGTACAGTGGCTAAGCTATCTTTGTGGGTGTCTGATAACAGATTTTTTAGAAATTACACTGAGCAGCACTGTACATCCCATCAAAGTGGCACTGCCAATCTTATGCTGCCTACTGCAGAAGATTCAGCAGGGTCCGGTGCTTGATCGGTCAATCGGCCTTTTGTTAGGGGCAGCTGGCAAATCCGCCGTGCAAAGAAGAAATTTTTTGTTTCTCATTGTAGATGCTACGTCAAAGCCTCGATGGATTTTTCTTTACGCAGCAGCCTTTGGAAAGAAAGGTGAGGTTTTACTTACTAGCAAGATCATTCTTTCTGAATGGGGCTTTTTTCAGATGCAGAATTTGATGTTCAGACGCGAAGAATATTGGAACACACTTGTTAAAAGTAAGATTTTTCCATGTCTCGGGCCACCCACAAGGGAACATCGCCAACCGTTACGTCGAATTTTGAGAAACCGAAAATTGTAATATGTTCTTACGGAGCAAAAGAAAGCTCCGTGTAAAATATTAGAGGCGTCTGGACAACTAGTCATTGTGGTTAGCGCGTGAAGTAAAGCGATATTTTTAAATTCTGCTAGATTTTCGGGGTGTTTCTTGAAAAAAACTCTAAATTCGAGTGTTGAAAGCTTAAACTCGAAACTCCGAACCCAAAACCTAGTTTGGAAAGAACTCTGCGTGTTTTTCTCAACGCTACGCTTTAAGACACACACAAATTCGGGACTTTAGCTTTTTGGGACGCTGATCATTACTGACCACTTGAACAGACGCTTTTTTATATTTTGCACAAAGCTTTCTCCTGCACCTGCGAGCATATCACAATTTTCGGTTGCTCAAAGTTCGACTTAATGGTTTGCGATGTTCACTTGTCAGATAAGATCGTTTTTATTGCACGGAAAAAGGTTGGCAGTGAAAGACCAAAACCGAAGTATTTGTTGCCTTAGATTCCAGCAATCAAAAATCATTTTTTGGTATTTTGCACGCACTTGCGAGTTACAGGTCGAACTAATGGCGGTAAGCAAATCAGATGAGCGGCAGAATTGAGAGGGCAGAAAAGCGTGATCCATCTTATTCCAGGCGAAATAGGCTAGTACTACTCATCGCGTAGCCAGTGACAAATAGTAGCATTGTGCGTAGCTGTTAGGTGGGCGTAGCTGTGGGATGCGGTCACTACAGTTAGGCTTTACAACGTGAAATAGCCATGGAACAGGAAGCTTGATGTTTGACGCAGTGGCTGTGCGACACAGTCATTGGCGCAGTTGGCACTAGATTCATTGACCTTTAGTTTGCAATCCTAACATGGCTAGAGTTGACATAACGGACTGTCCATCTATCGAATGCACAGTTTACTTTAAACACCGGGCAAAATATTGTGCCTCGACTGGAACAAGCGCATAACGCGAGTAATAATGTAATGACTGAGACCATGCAAGCAACGCAGCAAATGCTTTTATGCATTATGAGTCGGAGGCACGCAATATATTGCCCATCGTATATCTTAGGCGAACGAATGTCAGAGCTCAGGAGTAGAGAAACTCGTAGAGAGGGAAAACTTTACGCATGGTTTTTTGGTGGCAGCTTCGTGTTCTCTATTCCTGACCCCTGGGCCTTGGTCCTTTTCATGGACCTTTTTTAGTGGGAAGTAAGGGAGAATTTTGGAGTTGAATTTTTGAGTTCGTAACTTTGATATGAAATCCATCTGTTGCTTCCCGTATGATATGAATGTAGTCCATTGATTAAATCAGTTCAGTAGGTTACCTGTTCCGATGAAGATTCAACAAATCAACCTCGGTTACAAGAAACTAGCTTTTAAGAAACCTTTGGTGGCACGATAGCATATTTTTTGTCTGGTGCCGCGTTTCACCTCGGTTATAATAAACTTACGACAAACTTTGTCGTAGGCCAATTTATTACGAATTGATGAGGTTTCTGTTCCATATATCATTCATTGAGAAGCGTTGAAATCGCTGGCCAATGTTTGGAAATACTTGGAGCAGAATTTTGTAATAAATATCACGTTGCCGAGGAGAGGATCGAGAAACATGTCTTGAAAAACCGCACGCAAAAGAATATGACGGATTTTTTTTGCTCGTGAGAATTGATTTTTGCACTGATACCTCGGTCATTTAAAACAATGTGGAGTAAAATTAATGCTAACCTCGGATATAAGAATTATTGTTATAAGAAACTTTTTTCGCTGGATTTTAGGTTTCTTATAAGCAAAGTCGACTGTAGATTAAAAACACATGCGCACACGGACTTGCCCATGCGCGTGTTTGGTTGGACCGCAAACATGTACAACACACTTAACACAGTCTTTATCGATCGATGATCCACTGGCCTCGTGGCCTGTTGTGTTAGGCGTCTGGCTCTCACGCCACGTGCGCAGTTACCTTTGCGCAATTAATAAGAGGCTTCAATTTTTTTATAGTGATTCGAGTGAGAAACTTATTCGTGGTCGCTGCTAATTCTGTGCCTCGATTGCAAGGGGACCAGCGCAAACAGTAGTATCCCACTGAGAAACATTAAATTAAGGCGTCCCATGATAATCAGCAATTTTTGACATCCTCCCCTATCGTATTGCGTTATTTTCCCCTTTACACTACATACTATGTTTGGGAGGTGCGCGTGAGCGATACGACTCCGTAAGAAAGGTCTCATGGAAAGCGACACAAAAGATTCGCACATACGCGTGCATGAGAGACTTGTGCGCTGCAAGAATATACGTAGAGAGCGCAATACCTAGAAGACCTGCACTAAAAAAATTAAAAGCAAACCGGCTTCGAAATACAGTCGACTTTACTTAATTGTATATCGGATAATCGCATAAATCGCTTCATTCCATAAAATTTTTAAGTCCCGATTATTTTCCTATACCCGCTATATTAAAAATCTTCGCATAATTCAATATAAATAACTACATGAATCAGATAAGCGCATAGCCTTTAACAGAACGACGCATATGCTACATATGCATTCTGCCATCGGATAATTGCATAGCGCCATCGGATATTTGAATAACGAGCTTCTCAGTTCCCCACGGTTCCGGTCTCAGATTAGATTAGATTGGAAAATCGACGCCGTCATTCAGTAGTAACCTTCATTGTCAATTTCAGTTCTTCTCTTGAAGATCGATCTTTGCGTTTGCCATTGCGGCATCGACCAGTCATATTCATAGTTCAAAAAAACGCAAGGATTTAAGTTTAAAAGAAAAAATTGAGGTTATTGATAAGTCTGAACAACGATTGAGTCAAGCTGAAATCGCAAAACAGTTTGGAATATCCCAATCTCAAGCCAGTCGGATCATTGGCAATAAGCAAACCTTGTTGGAACAATGGTCATTAACAGTTTATGCGAAAATACTTAATTTAGCATAATGTGCATGAGCAAACCAACCTAGCTTTCATCGCTTAATCGAATAACTCATCCGTACGTGCACATAATGCAAATATTCGATGTTTCGATAAAGGAATTAACCAGTTATTTGCATATTAAATTTTGGTCCGGAGGCTATGCAATAAAGCGGGTTGACTGTACTGTGCAAATCATAATTACCTGGATCTCACCTTCGTATAAAGCTTAATCAAAAGAGCAGTACAGTATTTCTAATATCGTTAAAGGACAAGGACATGCTCTTGAATTTTTTAATAGGCAGCATACTGACGAGCTGATTTTTTTTCTACGAACTGATAAGGTGACTAGAAAAGTTTTAAATATTATTCCTGTTTTCTTTCCCTTGTACTTTGTTGTTACGTAAAACTTTTGTTTATTTTTGCTCCGTAGTAATATCGTTAAGAATAATTAGGGAAATCCAGGAAGCTTTTTGCAGCTTGCTAATGAATTTCACAAATTAGCAAATTAGGCCGTTTTACTACAAGTCTGCCGCTTGCCTGCTCCCTAAATTTTTTTTTCCTTTCAGGAATCGGTGGCAACGACATATTGGACATGGAAACACCATCCAAAAGCACTCCATTCAAGCCATGCAGAAGGTATGTCAAATGGCTTATTTCGCTGCTGAATAGGATACAATGCACAAGAGCTTTAATTCATGCAAATCAGTCTTTTCTATATGGTAGACAATTAATGGGGGCTATCTGTTCTGGCTCTTGTATTTTGCAGTATATTTCAGATGCAAATGGATGACCTATATTTGGGATAACTATTTAAATTCATCTCTCATTTCTTGTTTCAGGCCTCACCAAAATCTGCCAGCGAAACATAGCGAGGCAGAGCAGAGACGTCCAAAAAACCGCCTATACACAAAATATGTCTTTGACTTGTTTTATGTTTGAGAAAAGAAACGATGTAATCAGTATAAACAGAATACAAAAAGCATGGCACATACATACTCGCACAGTACTAAATATTGTACAGCTCAATCAAAACTTTCGAAACCAAAAGCATATTTTACCATTGCTTTGTCTAACAACATTCCAGTCATCGAAAATACGAGAAGATTTTAAACTAATATTTCCTGCGCAAGTTGCGATAATTCGATTCCCCCATCGCAGCATTGTCCCGAATCTAGTCGCCAATCACATGATTCGATTGGTTGACATTCGAACTGGTGATATCAGGCCCTCAGTACCTCCATCCCGCTCCGTTGCGTCGATTCGGCGTCAGGGTGCACCCAAAATCGGCTCACAAGCCACTATGTCCTCGAAAGCCAAGCATATTTTTTAACTATAATTCTGAAAAGCTTTTAACTAGATAAAAAATCTATCATACTCGAAATTCTTTATGTGAAAATTCAGAAAGGGTCGAATTGGCAGTGGCAATACATTGATTGATAACAGGACGCGATTTTTGATCTCCAGCATACAATCGTCCAATCCTGCATTGTGCACCTTCCAGGCTTTTCAATCAATTAAAATTGGCTTTGTGCGTAGGAGAATCGCCCGATAAATAAGTCACAAAATTCGACCAAAAGCTACCGCTAGGAATACAAAAGGTTTGGCGAGGATATTCGAATTTCATGCAGCTCATTTTCACGCATGAGGAAAAAATTGGAAGATAACGCCTTTTCAGGATGTGTGAACCTAATCGAAAGCAGCTCACACATTAGAAAGGACGCAAGGGAATCAGAATTGCCGAAGCATTAGTTAGAGACACTTGGAGTGCAGCTGGGACAACCTGCCTGCCAGATAGTGCTAACTTGTCAAAAATCGTAACTAGCGCATAATTCACTATAAACACGTTACGTATACCTACTGATGCACACTTTTCAGACGTACATTTTTTGAAATTTCTCCTTCCGATCTATCATTTAGTATATGTAAGCGAAAATCGGGCGCATTCAGGCGATACAGGCCTAAATACGCCCAAACGTAGGTACCTAAGCCATGTGAGCATTCCTACCGCCCCTAAAATTGCTTTATAGTAGCCGCGGTTGCTCAGTTGGTAGGTTGGTAAGTGACCTCCCTCATCAGCCAGTATTATCATGGGACGCTGGTGCTAGCACAGGATGCCCTCGTGTGGACGTGCTTCTGGTGGAGACACACAGAGGGAAGCTGCCGTGAGAGATGATCACCTCACGGCCTAGCTTATTATATCATGACTGCTGGCCGAGGCGAAACGTGTTGGAAGCCAGTGGGGAACTAGGCCCTACCCACAAAAAAAGAATATACTTTGTGCGGCCTACTAATAACTTCTTTACTGCGTTGATTTTGTGTTAGGATGATATGTAGCCTGCAGCTGTAGAGTATAAGTAAGACATCATGCCTGAAAATTTACCTTTGTGACCAGTTTAGCAAAAAGTACGTTCAAAATCTCCTTGCAATCTAGAAGAATTTTGCTCTAAATCCTCTAAAACTTCCTTCGAATTCATCCTGTCAAGCTGGTGGGAACCCTGTACACCATGCCAAAAACCTAAGGCAGCCTAGCAAGTCTTCCGACCTAGTGCTTGGCTGTGACGCTCCGAGCTGCCGGCCCCGGTCAGAGTATCGATTGTCAGTCGAGCCTCTACAATGGGATAAAGTTGCCAGACGTGGCAGAATTCTGCCATTTCAGGAAAAATTCAAATCAGCTGATGTCAATGTCAATTGACGTCAATAGTAGGTATCTTTTTTTATGTGAAGTAATGTTGAATTGACGTCAACAGATTTTTTTGCGAAGCTAACTGCAACAATACCAGTCTTTCTGCAATGGTCTCCGAAACAACTAGCTCTCTAGCAGCAGGCAGTCTAGTGCATGTAGATACATTCACCTTGGTTAAAGCGCGAATGCTTATAATTATCAGTCTCGTGTCTTCACTGAGCATCTGAAACCCTACACCAGCGAAATCGTTCTGAAAACAGGCCTTTTTACAAAAAGTCGCAAAAGTCGCAAAGTTGAATTTCCTGCGCGTTAGTCGAAGTTTAGTTTTTGTTTAATATCTCGCTCCGGGTACACATACGTCAGCTTTGATATACTGACCATCGAGTGACAGTCTCAGGTGACCACTCTTTTCAGACTGAACGTCCGAGTGACACTAATCAGAATTGTGACAGTGCGAAGCACCACTCACCAGAATAGTGACATTTGAAATTTGAATTTGGGAAATATTAGCCGAAAAATCTTTTTTGCCAGTCAATATTTGTCTGACTTTGTCAAAGTGTCATCTTCTCACAATTTTTGAAACTTTGTACGTATCCTGATTTTGGTATAGTAAACCTGGCGCCATCGGAATTTATGACCAGATGCAAAATAGAGAGTACAGCCATCAGGAGTTGGATACTCGCTGCGACAGAATCTTGAAATAAGTGAATCCGTCAATTTTCAACTCCCAGTATGCCCACGGTTTCCCAATATTTTTTATCCATTATGGTCAAAAATTAACAAAAGACTTACACGTGGTAAGATAACCCACGAAGCTTTAGGGATCGCTTTGAGGCTGAAACCCTAAACCAGCCACCCCGAAGGGCTCTGCTTCAGTGACGCTGCTAGTGCAAATGTACCACGCCCACCAGGATTCGATCCCGCAAACTTCCGCTTGCGATCCTGATGTCGTACCACTGAGCTATCAGAGCCACGGAAAAAGAAAAACTAGCAGCTCACTCAAACTTGGTCGAGTGTAAAGTGCAGCCCCTCCTTGCCTGGAGAAAGATCATCATTCTTGCTCTCACTGCACACTGCTTCACACGCTGACCAAGGCTGCGTGTTATCGCACGTGTGGCCTGACCAACCGAAATAACCAGCTAGGCCGAAAGTTGGATTTGCAGTGTTGAAAGAGTATTGGCGGAGAAACGCTAGATTGCTGTCACGAGCTTCACGGATTTTGTTTGACCGATCGGTATTGTAAATTAAGTCAAGACCCGCTCATTATCGTCCTACCGTAATCTCCAGTTCCCTGCTATGAGTTTGGAAAACGAGTCTATTTCGCTAATATTTCGAGGAAATTAGCCGAGTTGTGTTCTACCAATCGCTAGAATCGCAATGTTTTTCATGAATGCTAATATCAGGTAGTAGCTCTATGCACGACTAGTCGTTCGTTTCTTACCACGTGTAAGTCTTTTGTTAATTTTTGACCAATATGGATAAAAAATATTGGGAAACCGTGGGCATACTGGGAGTGAATTGAAATACTGAGATAATGTGAATACTGTGAGTTGAAAATTGACGGATTCACTTATTTCTGGATTCTGTCGCAGCGAGTATCCAACTCCTGATGGCTGTACTCTCTATTTTGCATCTGGTCATGAATTCTAATGGCGCCAGGTTTACCATACCAAAATCAGGATACGTACAAAGTTTTGAGAATTGTGTGAAGATGACACTCCGACAAAGTCAGACAAATATTGACTGGCAAGAAAGATCCTCCGGCTAATATTTTTCAAATTTTTCGCCGAATTTAGAGACAACAGCTGTCGAACTGAAACGCTAGTCAAATATTGTATTTGTTGCGACCAGGAAGTAAAAGATGTATAAATTACGAGTTCGAATTCTTCCACCTGCTAATTTGGCTTGTGGTGAGAAATTTCAAATCAAAATCAAATTTGACTGGGGCACATCATGTTCATGTTGATGTTTTTCCACATCACCAAACGCTTATATGCACTCGAGGGTGAAGAGACACATTTTACACGGAATGATTAACTGGCCCAACATGTTGGAAGTAAGTGAGACTGAAATGAAAGGGATCCTCATGACATACAGAACTGACCTAATGTTTGCTGAACTCAGTCTACAGTGCAACGCCTAGTCTGAGGGACAGTTTGTATTTCCCAGAATTACCAGTGCCCAGCCACGTGCAAACGAGTGCCTAACCTTAGCTTAGCTAGAGAGAGCGTTTTAGTGAAAGACTCGTCATGGTTGTCGGGCGGCAAATCAATGACTACTGCTTTTAATCTCTTGTGCATGCGGGGAAGCGAATTTTGTAAAATGGTTCGCTTTGCACTCACGATTGCATGCGCTTGAACGCGGCCAGTCTTCGTGGGGGTATATTAGGAGGGGGAGAAGAGTCGAGACTACAAAAAAGGAGTGAAATTAGCAAAAAATTCATAAAATGAAACTGGGAAAGGTAGTAAATGTGGTTTGATGCGCCTTCGGAGCAGGCCAGTCCAGACTGACAAAAAGTGATCGAGGAAGATCCTGCCTGGCTACTGGCTAGTCACATGTACTCGCGGTTTTCGGGTTGACAAGTGGAGCATAACAACTAGCCTCATTTATGTCACCGGCCATGCCAGATGCTACTCTGAGTAATGTTGATGCAGCAAGTTATTGTTCAGGAAGCAGGGGATCTTGCATGATTCCTTCGCTTGATGCTTTTAAGATCGCGAAAAAATCAAGCACGAGGAGCAAGTCCGGCACCTTATTTCGCAATGCCTATCCAGACATCGGGGAATTCGCGATAAATAGGGACTGACAAGGGAACATCGTCAAACGTTAAGTCGAACTTTG
>JASANH010000029.1:0-13702 GCA_030248295.1 Mesodorylaimus sp. YZB2_4 | reverse complement strand
GTGATAGCCATCAAAATGAAACGAAAATGCGAACCCACTGATTGAGGGATGCGGCAAGCGAGGGGTAGGGTCAAGCGAGTATTTGGGGTACGCTTTTTATATACACATGTTGTCAAAAAAACCCCAAACCAAAAACATTATGAAGATATCACCGGAAAAATGTTCTCAAGAAAAAGATGAATTTACGTCCAAAGACTTACAGTAGCTTTTGCAACGCTAATACCGTACCTCTTTTTCATTTCAGCGCATGTATCCTCTCAACACCTTGCTCGGCAACTGTTGTGGCACTGACATTCGCCATATACATGCTGCGTCCATTCTATTCCTCATTGCGACCTCCCCTACTGCGTCCCACAAACATGCGCCGCAGCGTGCCTCTCGCGCGTGTTTTTTTTTTTCAGATATAAAATCATCATATCAGCTCAGTAACTGTATATACGGGATGCGGGTATTTGTCCTGTTGCAAAGAATATCTCAAAAGCACCCGTGAAAAATTGTGTTTCCACGCGCACTTTTGAATACTGAATCTACTGTTTGACGCGAGCAGTCTAAATATTAAAAAAACATTATGAATTTCTTTTCTAACAACAGTAGGGGCATAAGAGCGATTAAATTACCCTGTCTGGTGTGCTCCAGTGTTCTTGCTATTCCGGTAAAAGTTCCAATGGTGCGATTTCGATTTCTGCCTGGGGCTTCGACACCTGTTTTTGTTTCTTGATCTAGTGAAATGTGAACAATCATATCTCTAAACTTTCCCAGTTTTCTCTCAGGTGAGGTCAGAAATAAAACACAGGTTCGCCATGGCTGATTGTGAGCACAGCGCAGCATTGACATCAAATTTATTTTCAGTGATACTGACTTACGTGAATGCAGTCAGTGTAAAGTGGGCGACCCGTGTGCAAGATGTGTTCACTATTGCAAAGGTATCAGCATTAATGTTGGTCATTTTCACAGGCATTGTCAATTTGATAATGGGTAAGTAGACTCATTGGAAAGTTCAATTCGGCACATTGCGTCTGTTGCAGGGCGCACGCGTTATTTTGAGGATATGTTTGATGGCACTTCGACTGATGCTGGCGATATATCGCTGGCATTTTATGCTGGCTTGTTCGCTTATAATGGATGGTGAGCAATTTTCAAACTCGGTGCCTGCCAGTTTACATACCTGGGGTGTCTCAGCAGTGCGCGACCCCTGATCTCTGTCATATACTGTAGAATAAAACCCCATATTGCCTGTACCTACTGCCTTGTAGCTGCAGCTTTTATTCCACGAGCATGACCATCACCTTGCTCGTTCTCTTACTGCACAGTAGTCTGAACTGACAAGCCCGTTTGCAAAATAGTGGACTCTTTAGGAACTACTTGTTAATTTCATCGTTGAAGAAATGGAAAATCCCAAAAGGTAAATATGTACTGTACGTCAAGTGCGTTTCTTGTGGTGCGCCTATTCGTATTTGTTCTCACGTAAATCTCTGTCAAAATCACAACCTGAGTTGTGGCCGGTGGCGGGTTAAAGGCGGCTGCCCTCACGCTGGGTGCGCACTTACAGGGGAGGGTTCGACTCCCGCCTCGGTACAAAATGATTGTCAAATATGTGTTCCTTAGCCCTCGAGTGCGCTGTACAGTGCTTGGCTATGGATAAAGTATGACATCACATGACATGACATGACAAAATTTTTGCATGTATACTGCACGCAGGTTGTACATATCATGCCTAGGATTCGCATTGGGGTACATACTGTACTGTCCTGTATGCATTCACATGCTGTAAATCCGTACATTGTATCCTCCTTCACTAACAAATGCGGTGAGCCGTCAGTAGAGATCACGATACGCAGATGCACTTGTTGCCTTTTACCTAATCGCAAGTGGAGTGCATCGCTGATGATAAACGTGACCACTTGGCAGGGACCTGCCACTTGCAATCGCCATATCGATCGGCATCGGTGACACTGATTTACACGATGACCAATGTGGCATTTTACACAGTCATCAGTCCCAGTCAAATGTTGGACAGTCCTGCTGTGGGCTGTGGTAAGCAGTGGCATACACATACTGGGCTTTAAAAAATGTCTTTCTTTTCTGCACAGCTGTTCGCTGAGAAGTTGTACGGAATCATGGCCTGGTGCATGCCAGTCTTTGTCGCATTTTCAACTGTTGGCTCTGCGAATGGAGTCATACTCACCTCATCAAGGTAAAAGGAGTGTTAGAAAAGGGGTGTAAGGCACTCATCACGCTCACTTTGGTTGAATGACGGGTCTTTCATCACTCAAGCAGGAGTCCAGCGACTCTTGTACCCGCCTGAGGGTTTGGTGTAATTTAGCAGACATACATGAAAAATACTTATTGCAATATTGGAATAAAGGCACATTCAATAACCCAGCTACGCAGCAAGGAGACTAGGATTTGATTTGACCATACATAGCAGACGTCTTGTGCTTATCTTCTGCTCCAACCGACTCTCAATAAATTACCCAACAAATCTGTCCAAGCTGCATGTAGGTGGAATATGCCGCTCACCAGGTTCTTTCTGCTTTACGCAGGCTATTTCTCGTCGGTGCCAGGGAAGGCCACATGCCCGAAGTGCTAACCTTGATTAGCATTAACTATGGGACGCCAACGGCAGCAGTTATTTTTACAGTATGTGAAGTACCTACTACATTGCGGCTAGCACTACAGCGTGTCTAAAACCATGCGTTTTTGTGTAGGGCATACTCAGTCTGGCTTATTTATTCCTAAGCGATAATCTATTCTCACTAATCAATTATATCCAAATCGTGTATTGGTTATGCGATTGGCTGTGCCATACTGGCTTTAATATTTCTACGATGGAAAATGCCAAACGCTCCAAGACCAATAAAGGTACGATTATGTTGGGGAGCGTTGCATTATGCCTGTTTGGGGAGTTTGAGGGGGGCACCTCGAGCAGAATTAACTGACTAGAAGGTTAATCTTGCTCACCCCGCTTTACTGCAGGGAAATATCAGTGTGAGTAAAGTAGCTGAATTTGTTCCAAGACCATGATCTTACTGTACCTTATTTTAGGTGTTCCTCGGCCTACCAATCATATTTTTCATTGGTTGTCTATTTCTGGTCATTGTGCCAATTGTGGCCGCGCCCAAGGACACTGGTAAGCGCCAAATGCCCTTACGCTAAGGTTAAAATTATGCCTAGGAACTACTTTACGAACCAACGATAAGAAAAAATAATTTCTTTTGTAAAACCATGATTCTCATTAAGCAATCGGCCTTGCAATAATGTCTCCAGTGTCCCAGTGTATTTGATCTGCGTCAAATGGCAAAAAAAACCCGCGCGATTCGAAAATGAATGCGTAAGTTTGTTTCCCTCTATTGTTTTCATTAAGTCGGGTGTCAGCCATGCTATCCGGGCCACATTCTGTACCTGATGACAGATAAGTCGAGTAAACATGAACGAGCATGATCGATTTTGAAGTATATATGTGGTCCTTACGCCTGTAGCCAGGTTAGCAATAAGTTGCCGGTCTTACCATAGCTTTGGCTCATGTATGATGCACTGCAACTTGTGTGACTTGCATAATTATGTGCTTTACTAACACCATACAGGGTTTTGTAGGTTATGCACAGTATTTACAAACCTTACGCAGTTTTGCCAACATACTTTCGAGACTCTATGCATTAAAGAACGTCTCTTTTTGGAATCTTACTTACAATTAGCCTTTAACTGTACATGTATGATATAACAGGTCAAACCACCCTGAAATCTTATAACAACGGGGACACGACTCTGTTTCAGTAGTAACAGGAGTCTTTGTGTATTTTAGATGACTTCACGCGTTTTGTAAGAAATTATTTGTCTCAGCTCCTGAAGACAAGAGTGATAACTAGGTGACTATGGCACATTGGCTAGACCGCCTAGTGTGTGAGATTACTGTCTTGAGTGTTCTCGTTCGAGTACAGAGTTCGTGTAGCCCAATGCTGTCACGCGATCGCTGATGTCTATTGGTTTGAAAGTAGCCTTTTCATTTTCCTGTTTCTGGATAAATCCGCAGGTTATGCTTCTTGCAGGCTTCGCATGCAGCCCTGTGCCTCATTCTCATTGTCAACTGGTGCAATATGCTTGTTCAACTGAGGATGAGTGTAGCCTACTGTAAGTATTTATCTGATTGTACAACTGTTTCTGTGGTAATTAGCTCCTTTTAGGGACAATGTTTACCCTTGCTCTCGCTTGTTACGGTAATTATTTAAAGACGAGAAGGTCCTGGATTTAAAAACGAAATAACTAATTATTTCACTCTGGGGCTTTGACACAGAAAAGAGGTAGGGCATGCATATAGTAACCATGGGCCTCGACAAGCATTAGGACATAGGCTTGCTATTTTTTGATGCCTGTTTTTACATTCAGGTATATCTATCCGCTTTTTTATGAAGACAAATTATATTGTGCCTTAGCAGCTGCTTTCACGGCCCAGAAGTTTGTCTTTCTTCTCATCGAAGCTATTACATGGCCAAAAGTTCAAAGGCGGGTACTTTACTCTATTGATTATTCATGTACACTAACCATCGCAAGATAGCGCTATGAACTCATGAACTGCCTCAGCAATTCTGCCCAGAGACCATTCTGTTCCATCTCATTGTCAGTTTACTGCTTCCTAGTTTTCTTCTATTTACCTATGCCGTTTTTTGGTATTTGTATCAATAGAGTCTAAAATATCGACCGAAAGGCCCAAACGACTGATTTGGGAAAATCATGATTGAACATTTCGAGCTTGCAGTTCGACCCGAAAATGTACTCAATTTTAGCCAAAAATCCCCGTTTGTGCTCAATTTTTGAAAATCTGCCTCAAATCCTTGAGGGCTCATTGCTATTTTATTCAAGTCATGGTTAGGGACCCTTGACTCGCATATACCAGTACAGTATTATTAGCTTTCCAGACCTCCGTGGCCTTGACACTGATACTATAGAGCATGCATTAGCGACATGTCCAAGATCAGCGCGGTGTGGGAGCATTATATGCGCAGAGTCACAAATCAGGAAGGAGTGACCGTTAAATGGATTGTTGACCACGTGATAGGGGCCACACAAAAACGACGGCGTACGCAAATGAGCTTTTTTTACCCCCTCCCCCCCCCCCCCACCCCTCCGTGCATCAGATTTTTGATAAAGAAATTAAAACATCGCCATCAGCATAAATTATTAGATTTGGTGGACCTTTAGACTGCCTAAGCGCTATTGAAACTGATGCTAACAAAGGAACATCGCCAACCGTCAAGTCGAACTTACAATACCAAAACCAAAAATTGCAATGCGTGCCGAGATGCAAAAGAAAGCTCAGTGGGAAATATTAGGCGTCTGGTAAACTGGTCAGCGCCTAAAGTCCCACGAAATTTTTTGGGTTCTTTTTAGGAAAAAAACACCAAATCCGAGAGTTGGAAGCTTAACCAACTGGTCTGACTGGCCAGACGCCTCTATTATTTTCCACAGAGCTCTATTTTGCACCCAGAAACAAACTACGACTTCTGGTTTTGTAAACTTCGACTTGAAGGGCGATGTTTTCTTGTAAGTAGCAAGAGCGTATTTGGAATTCTTACTTGATCTCCCATTCAGAATTGGTTTTTGAGATTGAAAGATAGAATTTTCTGACGTGCTAAAAAATTTTGAAGTACATTTAGTGGATGCCTGGCAAAGACCCACGTACTGTAGAGGGTTAGCGTCCAGGTCCCGCATTAGATCTACAATTTACCCAACCTACCCAACCACACCCCGCCGACCCAAGGCTTACCCTCAGGGCCACAGCCACCTTAACCTAGGCCCACGTAATTTTAAGTATTAAATCCAACTTAACTTTGTTACCACATATCTTCGGTTTTAATTTTCAAAGCCAAATGTCAAAAACTCGAAGAAACAATTGCATACTCTCTACCATTAGAATAAATCACTAAATATTTTAATTTCATTTATCCGCGGGAGGCGTATTCCGAGATTTAAAAATCAATTTTTTTTTACCCCAAAACAGCCTGGGAATTCCCTATCCACCCAACACATCCCAATGGACATAATACCCACCAACCCAAGAACCCAATGGTCTGGTGGTTTGGGACCAATTGCAGGACCTCTGCCGTTATCTCGCCTTCAGGCGGCATATGACCTTGGAATATCCAGTGCATAAACGACGTCGTACGCCAGGGATGGGGGGGGGGGGGGGGGGTCAGGGAAATACGACGTCGTTTATGCACTGGATATTCCAAGGTCATACTGCCGCCTGCACAGACGCAGATAACGGCCAGCAGGTCCTGCAATTGGTCCCAAACCCACCCAGACCCATTGGGTTCTTGGGTTGAGCTGGGTATTATGTCCATTGGGATGTGTTGGGTGGACTAGTAAATTCCCAGGCTGTTTTGGGTCAAAAAAACAAAACTTGACTTTTTTAAAATCTCGGCAAATTACGCCTCCCGCGGATACAATTGAAACTGTACAAATTATTTTTAGTGATTTATTCTAATGGTAGAAGTATGCAAATTGTTTCTTCGAGTTTTTGACATTTGGCTTTGAAATATTAAAACCGAAGATATGTGGTAACAAAGTTAAGTTGGATTTGAATCCAACTTTTAAAAATTACGTGGGCCTAGGTTCAAGGTGGCTGTGGCCCTCGAGGGTCAAGCCTTGGGTCGGCGGGGTGTGGTTGGGTTAGGTTGGGTCAAATTGTAGATCTAATGCGGGACCTGGACGCTAACCCTCTACAGTACGTGGGTCTTTGCCAGGCATCCACTAATGTACTTCAAAATTTTTTAGCACGTCAGAAAATTCTATCTTTCAATCTCAAAAACCAATTCTGAATGGGAGATCAAGTAAGAATTCCAAATACGCTCTTGCTACTTACAAGAAAACATCGCCCTTCAAGTCGAAGTTTACAAAACCAGAAGTCGTAGTTTGTTTCTGGGTGCAAAATAGAGCTCTGTGGAAAATAATAGAGGCGTCTGGCCAGTCAGACCAGTTGGTTAAGCTTCCAACTCTCGGATTTGGTGTTTTTTTCCTAAAAAGAACCCAAAAAATTTCGTGGGACTTTAGGCGCTGACCAGTTTACCAGACGCCTAATATTTCCCACTGAGCTTTCTTTTGCATCTCGGCACGCATTGCAATTTTTGGTTTTGGTATTGTAAGTTCGACTTGACGGTTGGCGATGTTCCTTTGTTAGCATCAGTTTCAATAGCGCTTAGGCAGTCTAAAGGTCCACCAAATCTAATAATAGAAGCTGAGGGCGATGTTGGAATTGCTTTATCAAAAATCTGCTGGACGGAGGGGTGGGGGGGGGGGGGGAAATGGGTAAAAAAAGCTCATTTGCGTACGACGTCGTTTTTGTGTGGCCCCTATCACGTGGTCAACAATCCATTTAACGGTCACTCCTTCCTGATTTGTGACTCTGCGCATATAATGTCGTCCCACACCGCGCTGATCTTGGACATGTCGCTAATGCATGCTCTATAGTATCAGTGTCAAGGCCACGGAGGTCTGGAAAGCTAATAATACTGTACTGGTATATGCGAGTCAAGGGTCCCTAACCATGACTTGAATAAAATAGCAATGAGCCCTCAAGGATTTGAGGCAGATTTTCAAAAATTGAGCACAAACGGGGATTTTTGGCTAAAATTGAGTACATTTTCGGGTCGAACTGCAAGCTCGAATGTTCAATCATGATTTTCCCAAATCAGTCGTTTGGGCCTTTCGGTCGATATTTTAGACTCTATTGATACAAATACCAAAAAACGGCATAGGTAAATAGAAGAAAACTAGGAAGCAGTAAACTGACAATGAGATGGAACAGAATGGTCTCTGGGCAGAATTGCTGAGGCAGTTCATGAGTTCATAGCGCTATCTTGCGATGGTTAGTGTACATGAATAATCAATAGAGTAAAGTACCCGCCTTTGAACTTTTGGCCATGTAATAGCTTCGATGAGAAGAAAGACAAACTTCTGGGCCGTGAAAGCAGCTGCTAAGGCCAATATAATTTGTCTTCATAAAAAAGCGGATAGATATACCTGAATGTAAAAACAGGCATCAAAAAATAGCAAGCCTATGTCCTAATGCTTGTCGAGGCCCATGGTTACTATATGCATGCCCTACCTCTTTCTGTGTCAAAGCCCCAGAGTGAAATAATTAGTTATTTCGTTTTTAAATCCAGGACCTTCTCGTCTTTAAATAATTACCGTAACAAGCGAGAGCAAGGGTAAACATTGTCCCTAAAAGGAGCTAATTACCACAGAAACAGTTGTACAATCAGATAAATACTTACAGTAGGCTACACTCATCCTCAGTTGAACAAGCATATTGCACCAGTTGACAATGAGAATGAGTGCACAGGGCTGCATGCGAAGCCTGCAAGAAGCATAACCTGCGGATTTATCCAGAAACAGGAAAATGAAAAGGCTACTTTCAAACCAATAGACATCAGCTGATCGCGTGACAGCATTGGGCTACACGAACTCTGTACTCGAACGAGAAACACTCAAGACAGTAATCTCACACACTACTGTAGGCGGTCTAGCCAATGTGCCATAGTCACCTAGTTATCACTCTTGTCTTCAGGAGCTGAGACCAATAATTTCTGTACAAAACGCGTGAAGTCATCTAAAATACACAAAGACTCCTGTTACTACTGAAACAGAGTCGTTTCCCCGTTGTTATAAGATTTCAGGGTGGTTTGACCTGTATATCATACATGTACAGTTAAAGGCTAATTGTAAGTAAAGAATTCCAAAAATGAGACGTTCTATTAATGCATAGAGTATCTCGAAAGTATGTTGGCAAAACTGCGTAAGGTTTGTAAATACTGTGCATAACCTACAAAACCCTGTATGGTGTTAGTAAAGCACATAATTATGCAAGTACACACAAGTTGCAGTGCATCATACATGAGCCAAAGCTATGGTAAGACCGGCAACTTATTGCTAACCTGGCTACAGGCGTAAGGACCACATATATGTACTTCAAAATAGATATCATGCTCGTTCATGTTTACTCGACTTATCTGTCATCAGGTACAGAAATGTGGCCCGGATAGCATGGCTGACACCCGAACTTAATGAAAACAATGAGAGGGAAACAAACTTACGCAATTCATTTTCGAATCGTGCGGGTTTATTTTGCCATTTGACGCAGATCAAATACACTGGGACACTGGAGAACATTATTGCAAGGCCGATTGCTGTAATGAGAATCATGGTTTTACAAAAGAAATTATTTTTTCTTATCGTTGGTTCGCATAAAGTAGTTCCTAGGCATAATTTTAACCTTAGCGTAAGGGCATTTGGCGCTTACCAGTGTCCTTGGGCGCGGCCACAATTGGCACAATGACCAGAAATAGACAACCAATGAAAAATATGATTGGTAGGCCGAGGAACACCTAAAATAAGGTACAGTAAGATCATGGTCTTGGAACAAATTCAGCTACTTTACTCACACTGATATTTCCCTGCCAGTAAAGCGGGGTGAGCAAGATTAACCTTCTAGTCAGTTAATTCTGCTCGAGGTGCCCCCTCGAACTCCCCAAACAGGCATAATGCAACGCTCCCCAACATAATCGTACCTTTATTGGTCTTGGAGCGTTTGGCATTTTCCATCGTAGAAATATTAAAGCCAGTATGGCACAGCCAATCGATAACCAATACACGATTTGGATATAATTGATTAGTGAGAATAGATTATCGCTTAGGAATAAATAAGCCAGACTGAGTATGCCCTACACAAAAACGCATGGTTTTAGACACGCTGTAGTGCTAGCCGCAATGTAGTAGGTACTTCACATACTGTAAAAATAACTGCTGCCGTTGGCGTCCCATAGTTAATGCTAATCAAGGTTAGCACTTCGGGCATGTGGCCTTCCCTGGCACCGACGAGAAATAGCCTGCGTAAAGCAGAAAGAACCTGATGTGCGGCATATTCTACCTACATGCAGCTTGGACAGATTTGTTGGGTAATTTATTGAGAGTCGGTTGGAGCAGAAGATAAGCACAAAACGTCTGCTATGTATGGTCAAATCAAATCCTAGTCTCCTTGCTGCGTAGCTGGGTTATTGAATGTGCCTTTATTCCAATATTGCAATAAGATGTCTCATGTATGTCTGCTAAATTACACCAAACCCTCAGGCGGGTACAAGAGTCGCTGGACTCCTGCTTGAGTGATGAAAGACCCGTCATTCAACCAAAGTGAGCGTGATGAGTGCCTTACACCCCTTTTCTAACACTCCTTTTACCTTGATGAGGTGAGTATGACTCCATTCGCAGAGCCAACAGTTGAAAATGCGACAAAGACTGGCATGCACCAGGCCATGATTCCGTACAACTTCTCAGCGAACAGCTGTGCAGAAAAGAAAGACATTTTTTAAAGCCCAGTATGTGCATGCCACTGCTTACCACAGCCACAGCAGGACTGTCCAACATTTGACTGGGACTGATGACTGTGTAAAATGCCACATTGGTCATCGTGTAAATCAGTGTCACGATGCCGATCGATATGGCGATTGCAAGTGGCAGGTCCCTACCAAGTGGTCACGTTTATCATCAGCGATGCACTCCACTTGCGATTAGGTAAAAGGCAACAAGTGCATCTGCGTATCGTGATTCTACTGACGGCTCACCGCATTTGTTAGTGAAGGAGGATACAATGTACGGATTTACAGCATGTGAATGCATACAGGACAGTACAGTATGTACCCCAATGCGAATCCTAGGCATGATATGTACAGCCTGCGTGCAGTATACATGCAAAAATGTTGTCATGTCATGTCATGTGATGTCATACTTTATCCATAGCCGAGCAATATACAGCGCACTCGAGGGCTAAGGAACACATATTTGACAATCATTTTGTACCGAGGCGGGAGTCGAACCCTCCCCTGTAAGTGCGCACCCAGCGTGAGGGCAGCCGCCTTAACCCGCCAAGCCACAACTCAGATTGTGATTTTGACAGATTTTACGTGAGAACAAATACGAATAGGCGCACCACAAGAAAACGCACTTGACGTACAGTACATATTTACCTTTTGGGATTTTCCATTTCTTCAACGATGAAATTCAAGTAGTTCCTAAAAAGTCCACTATTTTTTGCAAACGGGCCCGTCAGTTCAGACTACTGTGCAGTAAGAGAACGAGCAAGGTGATGGTCATGCTCGTGGAATAAAAGCTGCAGCTACAAGGCAGTAGGTACAGGCAATATGGGGTTTTATTCTACAGTATATGACAGAGATCAGGGGTCGCGCACTGCTGAGACACCCCAGGTATGTAAACTGGCAGGCACCGAGTTTGAAAATTGCTCACCATCCATTATAAGCGAACAAGCCAGCATAAAATGCCAGCGATATATCCCCAGCATCAGTCGAAGTGCCATCAAACATATCCTCAAAATAACGCGTGCGCCCTGCAACAGACGCAATGTGTAGAATGGAACTTTCCAATGAGTCTACTTACCCATTATCAAATTGACAATGCCTGTGAAAATGACCAACATTAATGCTGATACCTTTGCTATAGTGAACACATCTTGCACACGGGTCGCCCACTTTACACTGACTGCATTCACGTAAGTCAGTATCACTGAAAATAAATTTGATGTCAATGCTGCGCTGTGCTCACAATCAGCCATGGCGAACCTGTGTTTTATTTCTGACCTCACCTGAGAGAAAACTGGGAAAGTTTAGAGATATGATTGTTCACATTTCACTAGATCAAGAAACAAAAACAGGTGTCGAAGCCCCAGGCAGAAATCGAAATCGCACCATTGGAACTTTTACCGGAATAGCAAGAACACTGGAGCACACCAGACAGGGTAATTTAATCGCTCTTATCCCTACTGTTGTTAGAAAAGAAATTCATAATGTTTTGATAGTAGACTGCTCGGGTCAACGGTAGATTCAGTATTCAAAAGTACACATGGACACACAATTTTTCACGGGTGCTTTTAAATATCTTGCAACAGAACTTATACCGCATCCTGTATATACAGTTACTGAGCTGATATGATGATTTTATATTGAAATTCTATCATACTCACGGAGGCACGCTGCGGCGAATAACTGTGGGACGCCATAGGGAGGGTCGCAATGAGGATAGAATGGACGCAGCATGTATATGGCGAATGTCAGTGCCACAACAGTTGCCGAGCAAGGTCTAAAAAGGATACATGCGCTGAAATAAATTTGAGTCGTATTAGCGTGTTAAAAGCTACTGTAAGTCTTTGGACGTAAATTCATCTTTTCTTGAGAAACGCTATCCAGTGAATTCTTGATAACATTTTTCGTTAGATACAACTGACAACATGTGTCTGTTTGAAACATACCCCAAATACTCGCTTGTTCCTCCCTCGCTTGCATCCCTCAATCAGTGGGTTCCACGGTGGTTTCATTTTGATGGCTATCACTAACAACAGTGCTTATTATTACTGCCTAAAGCCAAAATAAAGACCTGTTAGAGGTAATTTTGTTCGGGAACACATTCAAGACCATTTTGAAATCATTACCACTGTGTAACAAAGTGAGAATTTATTAGGGATCAACTTTGTCAAGCTCTAAACCAATGATAACTTGGGAACATCTGCACTCACAAAGCGCTCGTCAGCACAAGCGGAGAAAACAAGCTAAGGTAGAAGGCTCAACAAGTATTCTCACGTGCTGAAGCTTCCTCTTCCAGAATATTCCTACCTCCATCAGCAAAAATGTTCAGAGGGTAAAGATGAGGAGGTAGTAAGATTCGAACAGGTTCTGAACCTGCACTGTTTACCTACGCCCTCATCCTTTCTCATAGTCGATTTGCGGCTAGGCATGTATCCATAGTGAGGCAGATGAGAATACATGTGTGATTTTCTTGTGATTCTCTTGTTCATGTTCATGAACGTCAGCTTACCTGACCACGATCGATTCAATCCACAATCTCACGAATCCAACGAAAGGTCCGAATGCGTCCATGATGTAAGCATAGTCACCACCACTTTTTCGAATCATAGTGCCCAGTTCGGCATAGCAGTAAGCGCCCACCGCCGAGAACACACCACATGCGATCCATATGATCAATGACAGTCCAACACTGCCTGCTCCTATTATATAGAGGGTTGACTGTAGAATTTTGGCTACGATATTCGCAATACAAAACCTGGAGTCTTCATTGGAATTTAAATAAAACTTTTGCCGCCCTAGTTTTCCGAGACTTCCATGAAGCGGCAGTCATGATATTATAAATCATGTGGCTCATGTCAGTTCTCTCTGAAGTCTTCCCGAAGCACGTGTAATAAAGCCAGGTAGGAGCTATAGTGTGATAGCTGAAATACTACCGTCGGCTCAGGTTCGTTAACTAGCACACCGCCACTTCGGCACTATCGCTTTTATTCATTATGACTTTCTGGAATGAAGTGCAGTATCAAATGCTGCGGGTCGAAGAATGTTCAGCTGATCCGTCCGCCCCACGAATTGCTAGTATTTTGGGCAACCACGTATGGTGGCCTTCCGTGGTGGAGGGGTGTAATGTAAAGTACTAATGGCAAGGTATGGTCTGTATGCCATAAGCACAGAAAACCGAACATCGCCTCTTCTCATCTTGTACACAAACAATTCCATTTCCACGCTCATTTCCCACGCCGACGACCGCCCGACAAACACTAGTTTGACCCACGCAGTATTTTACCACCAGGTTAACTTGCTTGACTTTCCACCCGATAGCAGCTGCCGCTCCGCTCCTC
>JASANH010001167.1:0-13727 GCA_030248295.1 Mesodorylaimus sp. YZB2_4 | reverse complement strand
TTTTAACAAGATATTCGATCCACAAGGTTTTGTTTTCCATTTATTCCTGCGTATTTTGATCATTCCGACACGAATGTGGCGTAATATATCGATTTACAACAATTAGTTTTATCGCGATCGATCATTTTTTTCGCCTATGACTCAACGTGGCCACTGTGCGCGCTGCCCCCCCGGGCCGACCGCGAAAGTTCGATCGATCTGTATGATAATTAGTGATTATCTGGTGATCAAGAGGACTGGAAATCATTTTAAGGTTAGTTATGATCTATTAAACCCAGATTGTACTTGGTAAATTGATTAATTAGTGTTAATTAGTGTTAATTAGTCTAATCAAAACACTGATCGTTTATTCTGGGGTATTTTTTAACCCCACGGTAGTACGAGGGTTAAATATCCCTTTCCTTTTACTTATTCTAACGTGGTCACCTATGTATTCTAACGTGGTCACCTATGTTATACTTGAAGCGCAACAGATTTTTCACTCTGTTTTCTGCCTGCTGAATTATCTGATAATTTATATCGCGAGCTCGATCCGGGGTTACTTCTGCTGGTTTACACCCAATCGTGCGATGCTTTTGAATAATTGTAGGCTTTCACTAACTTCTGTAGCACGTCTACCAACTAGCTGTCGTGCAACAATCTTTTTTGGCAAAACAAAATCAACAACCAAAGGACTGCTCTCTAGGACTCGCAAAAGATGTTATGACCGCCTCCTCCCTTTCCTAGTCTCAGTGCACAAAATACCACAAGGAGAACAGGTTTCAGACAAAGAACCGAAGGACACCTTTGCTCCAACAAAGCTGAACTTTGACCTATCAAAGAAACCTGTCTCACCAGTGCCATTCGACAGAAAAAAGGCTCAACGAGAAAATATTTCTCGAAAGAGGACAACTTTCAACAACTCCAACGGCAAGCTGCGCAAATTGACAGACAGATGGAAGCGTACCGTTTCTACTTGGAGACGATTCAGACCGACCCCAGCCACTACAACGCAGGCCACTCCCCCATGATATTACCATCGGCACCAAATCACGGATCCAAGGAGCGGTTAAGCCCTGCAGCTACTTTAACGTCTACGATAGCAGAAATCGTCAATGCAATCGCGACCGAGGGGGAGAAAAGAAGAGAAAAAGAAAGAGATTCATTGAAGATGAGGCGGTTGAAGGGCTGGGGGTTGAATGGGGTTAGTGCACGATATGGCTTCATGACGTATTCATGTCCCAAAACTGCTGTTTGAGGCGAGTAAGTCCTCTTTTCTTACATACACAGTTGACAATTTAGGCAAGAAAAGTGTGTGGTTACATCGTTGCAGTTATCATGAGTTGGAAAGACGCCAAAAATATCAACTGGAAAAGTATTAGGGGGGGGGGGGGGCAGAGCAGTGGTTTAGTATGTATAAGCTTCAACTGCTACGAAAAAAAAATAATACGCAAACACATAGACATAGTTGGAAGTGCAAAAAGGATGGACTTATTAGCAGTAGGTACAATGTGCCCTTTTCAATCAAGTTTTATGCGCTAGTGAGATCCCTGTTGATCACGATTCGCGCTGTATTTTGTAGCCGTTTTCATAAAATCTTTAGCTCGGGCTTTTTGTTATTCTGCCCTCACGTGTGTTTTCGCAGTACATATGCACCACGCTCATGCGTATTCACGAATATTTTGTCTCGCTAGGCATGATACAGTTGACCTTTGATTGATCCCGAAGATGCACGAAACTAGACAGTTGCCTTAATTAAACGGCCAGCAAAATACTGAACGCATACTCCAGCTCTTTCAGAGATAACGTACACATAGAGTTCAAGATGACAAACACTTCTGAAGGGGCATCTTGCTGTTCGATATGAAAAAAAGGTACTGACAATGATAAATGCATCTCTTTTTACCAGCGACGCGATGAAAGTTCTCATGCCTTCTCTGCCTGTAATTACTGTACTTGCAGGGCAGGAATTCGACACATTGCACCTCATCGCGCAGTGATTCATCATAATGTGGAATGTAAGTACATCCGAATAACCAGAAAACTCGCAGCATAGCTGTTGCTAGTGGGAGTTCTGTGATGAAGTTGTGAGATGTCCGTTGTCTTGGGAGTTTGAATGTGGCGCCACTTCATTGTCTGTGTCTCAGGTGTGTCTGCGTGTGGGCGCGTGAGTATTGGCTGGTAGGAAGAGCTGCAAAGCTGAGGAGAGCTTGCTCGCTCTCAGTCTCGTTTTGGTTCGGGGCACGTGCGGCTGTGTCGAGAGTTTGAGTAAAGTTGGGTGAGATTGGTCGAGGCCATCAGCGATAAACCATTGGAAGCTTGGTAAGTCTCCAGCCTAGTTGCGGTCCTCATACCGTAGCTGGGGGAGAGGAACCTGGTTGACCCGGTAGCGTAAGACAGCGTCATTACAGTTCGACTCAAGCTCCTCTAGCATAATAGAATAGCCACATATCTTTAGACGCTTCGATACTGCTGTGCAGACCCCAGGAAACAATGTATGGTTTGGATGGGCATTTGGATTCGAAAGGACGTGGCTTTTGCTTGAATTACTCCTCGTTCTTAAAATTGCGTCAATGTTCTTGCTTCTTGCATATATAAAGCAGCTGAAACAAAACAGGCATCCCACAACAATCACTGAATACCAGTTCAGCCTCTGCGGAAGAGCTCCACCACATGTTAGAAACGCCATTTATGCTATGCAAACACAGAGGTGACAAAGGATTTAAATAGCCTGAGGCCCAAGATCTCAAGATGGCTTCTTACCCAAGATCTTTGTAAGAAATGTCACTATCGCAAATTTTTCTGAGAAAAAAGCAAGATCTTTGTGAGATTGCACCCTGATGCTGAGATTTCGCCCAGACCGGGTGAGAAATAAAGAAGATGGGAAATACGGGAACAACAGAGACGCTCCTGATGTCAAACTACTTAATTACAATCAAGTGCTGCGAAGGTACAGGAAATTTAAGGAAGATGCATTTGGTGCACATCTTCCTCATTCTCATAGAAGAGACGACGAGAGAGGGAATGCGCCTCCAGAAGCAGGACAACTTGAACCAGACAGAATAAGTAACTCTACTGTTTTCAGACGAAACCATATCCAGAAGGTATCCCTACCAGAAATTTAAAGTCTGCACGCATATTGTTCAGCTATCTTAAGCGAAATATGAAATATCTCGGGCGAAAAATGGAGAAATGATCGCACATGGCGAGCGCTACCCAAACACAAACCTATTAGATCTCGTGCACGACTCTAGTCGCATGAGGAAATCTGTTGCACCTGCTGCTGGGTCTATCTTCCTCGCTAGGGCCTTAAAAAAGCAAAACGTACCGAGAGAAAGCATTGGAAACCCAGCTCGCTGGAAACTGATCGCAGAAAATCAAAGGGCACCGTTTAAAGCGACCAGAATACTTGCGACAGCTAGTCCAGTCAGAGATAGGAATTAGGACTATATGCTGCTCGGCGAGGCGGTAGCCACATCAACGACGCATAGAAGTACATGGGAAAAACAAGCTGATGACGACAACGATGATAATGATCCCACATTATACAGCTAAAAATGTGTATATAAATTCCTTGCAGTGAGCGTTTGGTTATACTAGGTTGTACGACGATAACAGACCAAGTCCTGCGTGGCATTTATTTGAATGTTAATCACCCAGCTTGTTTTTCAAGTGTTGACTCTCTCTATAAGGCTGCTGAACAACAGTTACCAGGATTAAAACGCAGCGAAGTACAAGAGTGGTTGTCGCAGCATGAGAATAACACATTGCATAAGCCCGCCCGCAAAAAATTCATTAGAAATTTAGTGCTAACAACGAAGCTGAGCGTTGAGAAAAACACGCAAAGTTCTTTCCAAACTAGATTTTTGGGTTCGGAGTTTCGAGTTTAGGCTTCCAACAATCGGGCTTGGAGTTTTTTTCTGGAAAAACCAAAAAAATCCAGCAGAATTTCAAAAATTAATTGTACTCTTCGCGCTGACCAGAACTGACCAGTTGGCCAGACGCCTCTAATATTTTGCACAGAGCTTTCATTTGCACCCGGGAACATGTCACAATTTTTGGTTTTCCAAAATTCGACTTAACGGTTGGCGATGTTCCCTTTTAAGTTGTGGAATGGATGCACTGTGGGAAATGGACTTAGTGGATCTATCGAAATTTAAAAAGCACAATTATGGATACGCATACCTGTTTGATATAATTGATGTGGGATCCCGTTATGGATTTAGCATGCCCTTACGTACGAAGAGGCCTACAGAGGTCGCTAAAGCATTTGAGAAACTTCTCAAATCAACAGCACCTAAACCGACTTGTGTGCACGTTCGATTCGGGCAAAGAATTCACTATGGCTCCTTTTGAAAACATGCTAAAGAAGCACAAAATCCTTGCTTACATTTCCAGGAGTGATATGAACTGCTAAATAGTAGAAGGCTGGAATCGAACTTTAAAAACAAGTATGTGGAAATATTTCACGCACAAGAATACTCGCTAGTTGGTAGACGTGCTACAGAAGTTAGTGAAAGCCTACAATTATTCAAAGCATCGCACGATTGGGTGTAAACCAGCAGAAGTAACCCCGGATCGAGCTCGCGATATAAATTATCAGATAATTCAGCAGGCAGAAAACAGAGTGAAAAATCTGTTGCGCTTCAAGTATAACATAGGTGACCACGTTAGAATACATAGGTGACCACGTTAGAATAAGTAAAAGGAAAGGGATATTTAACCCTCGTACTACCGTGGGGTTAAAAAATACCCCAAGATAACGATCAGTGTTTTGATTAGACTAATTAACACTAATTAACACTAATTAATCAATTTACCAAGTACAATCTGGGTTTAATAGATCATAACTAACCTTCAAATGATTTCCAGTCCTCTTGATCACCAGATAATCACTAATTATCATACAATTCGATCGAATTTTGGTGATTGGCCCGGGGGGGGCAGCGCGCACAGTGGCCACGTTGAGTCATAGGCGAAAAAAATGATCGATCGTGAAAAAACTAATTGTTGTAAATCGATATATTACGCCACATTCGTGTCGGAATGATCAAAATACGCAGGAATAAATGGGGAATAAAACCTTGTGGATCGAATATCTTGTTAAAAATTTTTGAGCAAAATTGGATCGAGGAGGTTTTTATTATCACGTCACGAAAAGCCATCCCAGGGCCTGTATATAAACTTTAAGACATGAATGGCGAGCCAGTAGAAAACATATTTCATGAGGAACAAATTCAAAAAGTCACAGAGCCGCAAACTTATAGAATAGAAAAAATCTTGCGTTGGAGACGGGTAGCTGGAGGAAAGAGACAAGCATTAGTTCGCTTTCTCGGGTATGGTCCTGAGTTTGACTAATGTATAAACAAAAAAAAAACATAACAAAATTGTGAGCAGTAGCTCGTATAAAAAGCCTTGGATTGACGGATGTCTCTCAGTCGCAAGTAATGGGGGACCGACGACTGGGTAGGGATGTTTCTGGGGCCAATTACGAAGGCAGTTATAATCGCACTGGAAGTGAAGATCGTGGTACGAATTTGGGAAACAGTGTATGCTGGAAAATTTGGGGAAGTCGAGTCCCAAAGCAAGAAATCGTGTACTTTTGCCAGATTACTCCCGTCTACATTGTAATCCTTGCTAGTATTGGTAATTTGACGTTGCACAAAGACGAGGGTAAAGTTTGGATAGCGCTTTTGAGTGCTTGTCTGGGATACATTTTGCCAAGTCCAACATTGAAGCACTTACCAAACGTTTATCAGGAAAATGACAAGTGAAGATTTTTACGTCACACTCCCCAGCAATATTACTCGTGATGCTAGCGCATCAGCATTCTGAACTTCTTTACCAAAGATAGTTAGACTTACTGCGGATTGGGAAGTTGCGCTAGTCGAATTAATATATCCATATTCCTGGTATAATATAGACGTGCCTGAAGGACGTGTTTACTTGAGTTTAGAAACCACAACGGAATTCATTACAGTGCTGGTAAGTAAGCTAAAAAATGGACACTACAGTTCCATCGACGACTTATTACTAGCGCTGTCTGAAAGCCTGCCTGGAGAATATAAGGATAATGTAATTTTTGGTTATGATAAGAGAGCCAACCGCGTTGGAATATTACTTGAAGACCCTGTGGTGGCCCTACATATGCCCCACTTTTTGTATTACATGCTTGGTCATACCATCGGCAACCACTCCAGTGGTGAGGCAACAACGTCACCACCTAAAATTCGTAAAGACCAAGGATCAGCCCCGCATCCACCAGACATGAGGTGCGGTCTTGGTGTTTTTTATGTATACTGCGATATTACAGAACATAGTGTAGTCGAAAACAAATTGGCACCGCTGCTACGTGAAGTGGCTGTGGAAGGAAAGTTTGGGGATATTATAGACAAGATTTTTGTACACCCACATTATGTGCCTGTGCTGAAAAAAGAATTCGACACGATCGAAATTGCCATGATAACGGACCAGAATAGAAACCTTGTTCTCCAATACGGAAAAACACTTGCTAAGCTGCACTTTAGACGCAAAAGGCGTGCAGCTTTTTTATGTAAGTATTGTCATATGACATTATTTGTTTATTCTGTGCACTATCTTATCGCAGACTAGTTGCTCCTGTAATAAACATTGTATTACGAAAATCCAAATTTTTGGCTGTCCTATGGAAAACAGCAGGCCATTCAAAGTGGTCATGGTTTAGACGGTTTTAGAGGAGTACCATACCAGCGTGGAGGTGGACTAGGCAGTTTCTTCAAATCCTTATTCCGAGTTGCTGTACCAGTTCTTAAACGAGCAGCAACAGCTACAGCGAGAAGGGTCGGGAATCAAGCTTTGAGTGCAGTAGGTCAGATAGCTGCAGATGTAACCGGTGGTCATAATCTACGGGACTCGATTCGAAGTAGAGGCAAACAAGCGGTTTGAAATGTCCTGCACGAAACAGCTGATGCTATTCGAAACGGAAATGGGCTTGGCATAAGGCCAGGTGGAGATAGAGTAAAGACGCCTATGAAACGTCGTCGAAACGCAAAGAAAAACAGTGCAGAGAAACATCGCCTCAGTATCAAGACAGATATTTTTGGCCGATACTAAAAATGAACCGTTTTGTCGACTCAAATTCAACGCCGAGCACAAAATCTGATCTAGACCGTTTCTCCATTCCAGCAACGCAGGTCGCCATTCAGCGGGCGTACGAAGATGTAATTTACCCTTACAACCCGCTAACTAACGATGGATCGTAAGAATTCAGGATCAACCCAGGCCCTTGATTCTTAAACCTTGCTAAACATGGGATTTATTTTCAATTGCGCATTGTAAGACCAGACGGCACTGCTTTAGTAGCAGCTGGTGACAATGATGACCCTCGAGTCGCCCAGATAAATGCCATAGCGAAAACATTTTTCAAGCAAGTGAAGCTATTTATGAATAGCAAGCTGATATATGAATTCGGAGACAAATAGCATTATCGCGCATTCTTAGAGACAGAGCTAAATTACAATTTAGAAGCTAAGCAATCTCACCTCAGTGCTTGCCTGTTTTTTTTATGAGTATGGTGATATTGATGCTAACAATAATGAGGACTCTGTTAGCAGAGCTGCCCTATTTGCGGGGAGCGCGTGGGTGAAGGTATCCTCCCCTCTTCATGCGGACGTCGTGATGCAAGACAGATATCTTATCCCTCACAATAAAGTCAGAAAATAACTTCATAGAAACCTAGACGCATTATTGCTCATGTGCAATGCAGCCAACGCAGGTGCTTACAAAATAGAAATACGAGAAATGCGCCTATTTGTAGAGAAAGTAGATAAACTGGTGAGCGTCAATCTTGCGATAGAAAAAGCTTTAAACACAGCCAAATACCGCTGAGGAACACGCCAGAACGTTGGAACAGTTGAAGACCAGGCAGCTAGGTAAGAACAGGCTTTACCTAGATGAGGTGATTTTTAATTTTTCAGCTTACGATTGGCACTGGTCGAGAAGTCTGTGCGCCAAGGGGATGCAACTCGCTATCTCTTCTTCTCGCCCCAGCTCGCATCATTCGCTGCACCATTGGAGATTTTGGCACGCCAGCTCAAGAATACAAAAATCAATGCCTCCTCTGGGCTATCCCAGGTCCAACATCGTCGCCAGGTTACGTGATGTTGGTTTTAATGTGCCAGCCAATTTCCGCCAATTGGCCGTCAATCAGACTAAAGAGGAACGCCACTGTACATTGATAAAGAACTCAAGATGTACGTTATAGGCATCTTACCAGAAGAATGGCCCGCCGAGCAGGAAGGGGCTACTCATCCAACGATCACTTCTACAATGGTCGTTGCTGGAGGGGAGAATGGAATCGATGAGGGTGGTACAAAAATTTTCCCAGTGTTTCACATCGACAATGCGAATCAAGTCCCATATCATTCACCACTCCAGCCTCAGTCGCAGAAGGATATCAAAAAAACGAGAGACATTTCTGCGATGCAGGATAGTGAGGCGCGCAGAAATTGAGTCCTAGCAAAGGTGGATTGTGACATGCTGTATTCTCACTTGTGCCTATGTTGCTGCGAGAGAGGAGGGTGCGTGAACTGTACTAGAAGAGTTTTAGATTTTTTCGGAGGCTCTGTCACTAAGCTCTGTCACGAGAAGGAGGTTACGCGTGATGATGGTTCTGTATATGCTTATGAATGCTTCTTCGATTCCTGCTTTTTAGAATAAAATGGAAGAGTTGGAGAATGTGTATAAAACTCCGAATTCGAAAGGTGCATTTAGTGGTCAAGACAAACTTGCACGTGCTGTACCCGGTTTGAGTCGTAAACGTGCAGCTGGCTTCCTGACAACTCAAGAGTCGTATCAACTGACTAAACTACCTCATTCGAAATTTCCGACTAACCGAATTTATGTTCACAGTCCGAACGAGATCCACGAGGCTGATATATCGGACTTGACAATTTACAAAGATGACAATGATGGATATAAATTTTTAATTTTTATTATCGATTTATTTTTAAAAGTACTTACAGTAATTCCGCTCAAGAATAAAAGTGAGGTTTAGACTCTCAATTCTTCCTGATAAATTCGAATTATTGTTCCGTACTTTAGGCAGTGACGCGATGCATGAGGCATTTGTAAAAGCTTACAGTGATCCATAGAGTAGACCGTTGTATCTCCATACAGATAAGGAGGTGAGTTTAAAATACCTTTTCTTTTCATTCTTGTGCACACATGAACATTATATGCTGAATTTTACGGTTCAAAAATGAAGAAGCTCTATAAAACTTTAGGTATTCTCCGTCACTATTCTACTTATTAAGAAAAGAAGGCATCTACAGTAGAGAGGGTAAGAGTGTTAAGCATGTTTCGACTTGTTTAGAAAACGCGTTGTCATAGGTTCGAAGAATATTCAAGTCAATGCTGATGCGCTATCTACTAGATCAGAAGACCAAACGATACATTGATGAGTCGCAACCTTTGGTTGAGTCATACAACCTGTCCTATCATAAAACGATTGGCATGGCTCCAGCCGACGTCACTGACGCCGACGCAGACATCATTCGAGGAAGGATTCACCCAATGACTGACGCTGTCCCACACAAACCGAAATATGCAGTCGATGACAATGTCAGAATGTCGATGCAGAGATCCGTCGTTGGTCATAAGGGTTACGATGTGCAGTGGAGTTTTCAAGTTTATCGGATCCATAGTGTTCTAGCCTATCGAGACCGAATACAGTACCGCGTCAAGGATCACAGAGGACGCCCGCTTGAAGGTAATTTCAGTGGCTAATAATCTCATCTTTAAAATACAAGTGGCACTCTTTTCAAGAGTTTTTTACGAACCATAATTGCAAAAGGTGCCAGCGCCGACAGAGTATAGAATTGAAAAAGTTATTCGCCAACGTAAAGGCAAGGACGGGAAAAAGCAATATTTGGTTCGATTTCAAGAATACGGTCCTGAAGACGACGCCTGGATATCTGAAGAAGATTCCACGGCATGAATCCGTTTAACTTGCATCTTTGTAGTAGAGTGAGTAAGGAATATTTCCCAGATAATGTACCGAGTCATTTTACGAATATTTTATCAACTCCGCTGTCTGACATGTTCTTAGTAAGGAATTATGAACCTTAGTAAGGAATTATGAACCTTAGTAAGGAATTATGAACCTTAGTAAGGAATTATGAACCTTAGTAAGGAATTATGAACCTTAGTAAGGAATTATGAACCTTAGTAAGGAATTATGAACCTTAGTAAGGAATTATGAACATTAGTAAGGAATTATGAACCTTAGTAAGGAATTATGAACCTTAGTAAGGAATTATGAACCTTAGTAAGGAATTATGAACCTTAGTGAGGAATTTTGAGCGAAACAAGAAAATAGCAAGTCTTACTAAGATACTGTCTTTTTAAAAAGTTTTTATGTTTCTTGCTAAGAAATGAGCAAGATGGGAAATGCGGGGAACCATGATCGCTCCACACACCTACAACAATCCGAGTTCAATCCCTGCTACACAGGTCTTGAACAAACTGATTCAGTACACCTGCAGTAACCCGAATTCAATTCCTGCGGGACATTTCTTGAACAATCCGAATCATACCAACATTCAACGGCAATATCCGATAATACCTGCAGGTCATACTGTACTGTATGACGCGAATGGTACACCGTTTTCGGTCAATTTACCGACGCTTGGACAGCCTGATCACCCCGCTGTGAAGTGAGCACTTGAGGTTGGGCTTATGAATCAAGCGTCAGGCATAAGCCAGGCCAAAGTAGCTTTCGCGATTATTTCTAGTCATATGCAAATATGCCTGGGTGCGGTTTTTGAGTTCCAGTCGACAGTAATCCTATGCCGGAGCTTCGAAAAAGTGTGCGGTCACCGAAGGACCCCAAGAAAACAAAGAAAAAGGAGCGACCAAAAGGGTTTTTTCTTCCCCCCTGGTGAATTACGTGCATTTTGTTGTTAACGGATCAAGTGCGTGTACTGGTTTTTTTGTGCTTTCTGCTGTCGAGATAGGCGAAACCGCATACGAGCAAGTTTTGTAATGCAAGGAGAGTTTGGTTTTCTCCAGGACTCTCTTTCTCTTTCAAGTTTGGTCAAGATTTGTGTTTATTTTTTGGATAGGGGCTGTTCTCGGCCATCTTGGTTCGAGACGGTAAGCTTTTTCAACTCGGTATGTAGAGAAAATCTGAAGAGGCCAACTGACGACAAAAGATCGTAGGGTAAGTCAAATTTACTTGTAAACTCGAGTATAGACTTTCATATCCCTATTGTCGAAGGTTACTTGACTGATTTAAGTCCAACTCTACTCGAAGTGGAATTGAAAATTAGTTACGTGGAAAAAAATGTGGAAGATCGTTCAATAAAAATGAATGACAAGGTGGCATTGCTCAATAATGTTTTGGCCAGTTTATTTTCGAGTGCACAAGTTCTGATTAATAATACACTGGTGGTTGCTCCGAACGGTGCCCTCCCATTCATTAGCTACAATTCGATCATATCCAATTATTCGTACAAAACTCGACAGTCATTGCTGAAAAGTGCCGGATGGATGGACGATACAGCGGCTGATATTGCCAAGGGTACAAACAATCTGAATGCCATTAAACGTATGGAACAATTCTTGCTCGGTATAACTGGTCGTCTGACGGGCATTTTGCCAGTGGATTTTTTCAAAATTAGAAAGTATATTATGCCCAACGCTGATATAATTTTAAAATTGCATAGGAATAGGCTAGAGTTTGTAATTTTGTTTTCACAAGAGAAACCGCCAGCAAAGCAAAGGCAGTTTAGTAGTAGCATTGAGAAGGCCTAGTTGCACGTCAAGAGAATCAGACCTCACGATGACACGATAGCAGTGCTGCAACGCACACACTTGCGTACGCCAGCACAATATGATTATTTCGATACCCAAGTCAAGTCAATTCTATTGGCACCCAAGGTGTACAGCATAGATGCAGAGATCTATCAGGGTTTGTCACCGAGTCATATGTTTATTGTGATGACCAAACAGCCAATGTCTGGAGCAGTCAAGGAGAACCCATTCTATTATATGCATAACAACCTCAAGTCGATTTCACTGGAGAAAAATGGTGTAGTTGTGGGGTAGAATTACCAGGCAGATTTTTCAAAGGGTGATGTTTCGCGTTTGTACATGTCCTACCTGAGATCGACTGGTTGTATTTTGGAACGTGCTGGTGTAAGTTTTCTCGATCAGACGGCTTACTGTAACGGATTCACAATTATTGGCTACAATTTGGAAAAGTGGGATGAATGCACCAGCTCGTTGCATTCGCCTCGCGAGCTGGCTACGTTTCGTCTTCGTATGGATTACAATACAGCAATCGAACGTGATTACACTGTTGTGGTTCTGGTGCTTTCGAAATTTAAACGTACTCTGCTATTGTATTCTGACGGTAACGTGTCAGTTCAGTGATCTTATTCAATTGATGCTGTTCAACGGATATAAATACTGTGTACATGATAAAATTTAAAATCCACTCGTGGTTATGGCGTTTAAACTGCAGCACCCGTCCACGTTTATTGTCGCTGGTGGTACAGGCACTAGAAAAACTAGATTCGTAAAGAAGCTTCTTGAAGAGAGTGATAAAATATTTTCCAAACCGTTTACAAAGATTGAATGGTACTATGGAGTGTACCAAGGTATTTTTTCCGAGATGCCCAAAGTGGAATTCAAAGAAGGTTTTCCTGACGTGGCCAATATAATCCCTGGTTCTTGCATAGTGCTGGATGATTCACAAGCATCGCTAACCAAGGACACCTACAAACAGCTGGTGCGTATGTTTACGGTGGATTCGCATCATACTCCATTCACACTCATTTACATTATTCAAACTTTGTTCGATAATAGAGATGAAATGCGGACTATTGCTAGAAACTGCCAATACTTGACACTAATGCGTGGCCCGAGAATGGAGGGAACCGTGGAAACATTTGCCCAACAAGCGTTTCGTCGGAAAAATGGTTTTCTACTCGATGCCTACTAGAAAGCAACAGCCAGCAAACGATTTTCATATTTATTCATCAATATGCACCCAGCAGAAACTGACCCAAAATTCAAAGTGATGACAAACATTCTTCCATCCGGATATCCCACGCATGTTTTCCTACCAGTGTGAAGAAGATGATAAAAATTATCACATGAAGACTGTAAAGTGTAAATAAAAACATTGTGACAGTGCATTCACCTTTTAAAAATGTCCGAGTCTGTCGGCAAAGTTAAACGTGAGTTGCAAATACTCTCCCTGTCACTCCCGTCTGCCGCCAAAAGGCAATTGACCGACGCCAGTCCTACACTCATCACAGCCATTGGCGAATTCGCGCTGAACCTGGTCAACAATTCCGACATTGATATTACGCCTCAACAAAATCGACATTTGGTCAAGTTCAAAAGAGATATTGCTTTCTTGGCCAACGAAAAGATTTGCTGGAAACGGAAAACTTATCTTATTCGAAAACGTGGTTTCAAATTTGTCCCAACTTTGATTGAAGCCATTCTCCCGTATGTCGAAAGAGTAAGTACTGATCTCAGTGTCGGAGTATCAACGTTTGAAAAATAACTTCCAAAAGCTCCATCTAGCACCCGCCACGAATCAGTCAGAGCTACAAAATGGCAATGGCCAAGACCAGATTGCAAGCGAAGAAGTGAAAGGTGATCAGAATTATGAAAAGTATTTAGATCTTTCTCCAAAAACTTATGTCAACCGTGCTAGGGTCATACTGAAAACCCTGAAGCCAACACTTACCGAG
>JASANH010000311.1:0-13730 GCA_030248295.1 Mesodorylaimus sp. YZB2_4 | reverse complement strand
TGCATCCACTACGAAGCGAGTTCTTTTTCCATCTACCTTCCTTATTTCACAAACCCGGTGGCTATAAATTTTCCGCTTTTCCTGTGCTTGTTTGACCAGTCGAGAAACAATGATCTAAAATCAATCAACACGGAAATGCTCCTTCGCGAGGGATTCAGTTTTTGACCGGAGCATGAAAATCACAGTAATTTTGAGCGCTTTTATCGCTTGGGCCAGCAGCCCTGATTCAGTGGCCGCAGTCTGGCTGAGGACTGCAGGCTAGTAAGCCCGTTCCCAGAGTGCGCCTTCCTTCGACGACAATTTTGAAAATCTTCCGCTTGCTTGCGCACCTGATACTGTCAAGTGGCGGACGCCGACCGAGTCTTTCTAGTTATCGTCAGTAAAAAATCCTATATTTGCAAAACAAAAAAAAATTGAAAAGTACAGTCTGAATCCGCACTACTGCAACAATTATCTGTTAATACATCTGCATGAAGAATCTTCTACAAATCCAATAAATGACCGCCATCCCGAGATTACATTCCGTCATCCATATCTTCCAGTGAATGCGAAGAATGAAAATTTCGATTACGAAGCTAAAGATTCCTTTTTGTCAGCAGACCATTTCAGTGCCTAGCATCACAAATGCCCAGGTTTGGCTCTTGAAGCTATTCTACTTACTTTTATAGCGACATGCTTTCCGTCGATTGCCCCAGCACACATGGGGAAATTCCAATTCTCCCAGAAATCTTCAGCGATCGCTTGCCAACGCTGACGGGTGGGTGGGGGCAAGTATTCATCTTTTAATGCATCCAAGAGTGCATCGGTCGTCTCTTCGATAATTTTGGACACTGTCGAGCTTGCCTCACGATAACTAAAGGCCAAACTGAACAACGATATACCAATCGCAAGAAATCTGCAAAATCAGGGGGAATAAGCATCTGAAAACGGTATTCTCAAAATTCGAAAAGGTACCTCAAAGTCAAAGCCAATCGTTCCATAGACGCAATCGGCATGCGATGCGTCTGATCGTGCTCTATTAGACTCCCAATCTTAGCCACTAACTCGTCAAATCTGGACTTCGACATACGAAAATAATCAAAATGATCCTCAGGATGGAGACTCCTCACCGGTAATATCAAAGAATTAAACTCTCCACCCAATTGCCGCTTCAAGTTTATATCCCAAACATAATATCGGCCTTTATTCCTTCAACGACGATTACGTATTCTTAGAAGAAGCCAAGCGGCAATTGCTTACACTGATCGGCTTGACAGTTTGATGTCTAACTGCCCTAGAAATACATTCTGCATGATAAACCGCTCTACACGCATTGCACTGACAGACGTAAGAAAGAAGTTCTACAAACCAACAAGTTGACAGAATTTTACTTACCTAGCTCCAGTAAAAATGTGGCTTTAGATGTCACAACGTATGTACGCGTTTTTCTGATCGAAAGGCGTCCGACAGCTACGGGACCGCCGCGGCCATCACAGGACTATAAATGATGCTCCTAATGCGCGTGCTGTACGAACGTGCTGGAACACTTTTGCGTGGACGCTGTACAGCGCTCTGATCCAGCGTGCCAGTATAAACGATCACTCATCAAGCGTGCTGTACGGCGTGCGCACGAAGAAGTATATTGGCACCTTTAGTCTAGAGGCACTACGATGCACGGCGCCAGTCTGGCGGGGAGGCCCATGGCCGCGCGAAACACAAAACTAATAGCGAGCGCGCGCCTGAAAACAGGTTTCTTGTGTTCTAGGGGCGGGAGAGTCCGAGTGGCTTTTGTGGCAGCGTGGCTTGAGTGACTGACTATATCATGAACAGTGTGACGATCGAGCTTTCACACCGCTTCTGTTTCTCCCACAGGGCTAGTGCTAAACATGGAGAAATAGAGATGGACGTTAATTATCGCTTGCCTCAACTGTCCGTCAGCCTTTGCGCGTCTTTTCATGGGAGGTGCCGCATCTGCTGGCGACTTCTGGTAACGACATTTTGGGCTTCGTCGTAAAATCGCTTGCAGCTCCTCAAGTGCCCTTGACGATATCACTACTATTGTTACGGTTAAGTTTCAACGCTGCAGCTGTAGCGGCGACAGGATTGGTGCTGATGGCGGGAAAATACAGGTTTGCATTGATCATTGCTTGCCTGAGTTGTGCATCGGGGGTATCGAATTTCTTGATTGGTGCCGCTGCATCTTTGTGAAATTCAGGACGCAAATGTATTTTTCCCTCATGAACTTTCGAGCATTGAACTGAGGCTTGTGTTGCACTGCTAGCGCAGGGCGCTGATGATCGTGATTGGCCTTCATTTCTTTCAGTTGCGGCGGGATCAGCTTGCAATCGCGTAATAAATTTAGCGCATCCTGCGTGATCCCAGTCACATGGACGGTGTTCAAGCGTTTTAGCGCTAATTCGCCATCCACTCCATTCAAATCCTAATCTGTGTTTAACCGGATATGGACTTCTGGTATGTTCATGTCTACATCCATGCTTGTGTCCATGTCAATATTAATGCTAGAATCTGGTTCCGTAAGCACCTCGGTTTCCTCATCAGTGTCGCCATGTTTGCTTTCGCGAACAAAAACTAATAAAATTATTGGTACGATAAATAGAATTTACATGATTCTTCTTTACCACGACTTATCCCATGCAGTACCGTAGCTAAGGTCCAGAAAGGACAGTTGAGTCTGCTTAGTGGATGCGCAGTAAGACGGACAATAAATTCACTAAGCAAAATCTAAAACATTAGCTTTTCTGCATTTATCAATGTGCTGTTTCCAGGCGCGCGCTCGTTACTACAGTAGTTTTGTGTTTCGCGCGGCCATCGGCCTATCCGCCAGACTGGCGCCGTGCATCGTAGTGCCTCTAGACCGAGTATTCCGACTATACGAGAAAAGAAACCAGAGCTGCCGCAAAAAAAACCACGAGCTTCACGATGGGAAGGATGACTGACGAGTGGATGGGGAAGGGGTGAGGCTGAAGCCAAGTGGAAGTCCACTTTACAAAATTGGTGGGAGTTGTCTCTAGAAATTAGCAAAATTTTGTATTACTTGAAAGGTTCTAAATAAAAAATTACTGATATTTAAATCATTAGGCGTCGATCCGAAGATTCTTCGTCGGGTGACTAAGATCGATTATATTCCAGTTTATACCACGATACTAAGATCGATTACCGCCGCCGAGCCTTCCGATTGAAGTAGGGCCAAACTTAACCGAACCAGGACCAGCCTGCGTGCCTTGTATCATTTCACACTGACAGTGCAAAAATAAAAAATGTATTAGTTAAAAGCTTCTAGTGTAAGGTCTAGTGAAAGGAGTTATCGTGGGTGTCCCTTGATCTCACTAAAATCGAGCAAGCTGTTGAGCTTCCTACAACTTGTATAGTCCATCTTTACTGGCAGCAGGAAAGCTTCGGTTTGGTCGTCTGGTCATGGTTCAGCTGCAAAAGCTGGTTTGGTTAAACCTGGCAGAGAGAAGGATCGATTCTTTCCCCATTCGCCATGGTCCACTGGCGTCAGGGTAACATTTATTTGTTGCGTCATTGGGACGCCAGAGATGATGCTGAGCAGTACCAGTACCATCGACTAATCTGACCATCGGCGTGGATTTCAAGGAAATAAGATAAAAATCGGCGTGACGTCTTTCGCACTCGGCCCTCGCCAACCTGCCCTCCTACACGCCTGCTTTTTCGCTGTCACTGTCTATACCCACCTCAAAAACTCAGCGGGATTCAATACTAATTTGGAAAAAAAATTATAGTTGCCAATAAGGCAGATGCAGCAGTTGGATCAGAGGCCGTATTCCAGAAGCGTTTTCCTGTGAGTTTTTCCAGTCAGCTGGGTAGTTTACTTGGAGGTCACACTAAACCCTATTACAGAAACAATTCCGCTGACTGTTTTTCTGTCAGCGGGTCAAGTTTTTCAGCGAGCTTAAAGGGTTTACACAAAATGCTACTCCAGAAACTTTCCTTGCAGAAAAGTTCCTGCGAGTTTGACCACCTCGCAGGAAAAACGTTTAGGTGGTCGAGAGCACCTAAAATCGGGCTTCCTGCGAGCTTTGCCTGTGGTTTTATGTACATGAACGTGCTGCTAAAATGCGCGTGCCTTCGAGCTTGAAGGAAATTTCCAGTGACCTTAAAGGAAAATTTTCCTTTCACCTCAAGGTTTGCTTCGAGTTTCTGTAATACGGCCTTCTGAAGCCAACCAACGCCAATCATTTCGGCGAATTGGCCGACGCTTGGAGAATGCTTTTTTAGAACGAATATTAGCTATGTAAAGGGGGGTCCGCTAAAGTGGACGTCCATTTTGGGGGAGGAGGGGGGGGAGTCAGAGCGAAATGGACGGAAGGTGGATAGGTGGAGGGGGAGAGTGAATAAAACGCGTTTTTTTGGTGGACGTCCTTTATGGGTGGCCCCCTATTCTTTTTAGCATGTGTGTGCGTTACTGAATACATGCGAGGCCTTACTGTTTCGTATTTTGTGATTTCAGTCCATTTATTTTTAGCAGTGCCGTTACTGGCAGTGTCTGTATCATGCGGGAGAAACATTGCGACCTCCCACCCGTCGAAAAAAACCAGAACTAGTACGAGAGTTTCTTCGCATGTACTTAGATATGGGTCACAAACGCAGCCGTAAACAGACGATGCAGCGGCCTTGAACGCATGGAAACTACAGAGCACTTCCATGCACTAGTGGAGGGAGCAGTAACATAGCAGCCATCATGTATTGACGCTACGTCGTATGTTAATCTGTGTAGAAGTATACTTGCACAGTTTGACGGTACTCCTGTCGTGGATTAGTTACTCCGATTCGACGCTGCGATGTGAGTCCGCGCGCTACATGCGAAAAAGTCATTTTAGAGATTGTGTATTGTAGCGGAAAGCTTTGGTGATGAGCACAGTATTAAATCTATACACGCCTGCCGAGCTCGGCAGCAAGATCTACTACATCCTGCAAAGAGTTCGCGATCTCATCCCTCGCTCACTACAGCTCCCATGCCATCAAGTGGTTCCCTATCTCTGCGCTCCCGATTGTTGTAGGGCTGTCTTAGTCGCCAATGTGCCCGTCACCTTGGTCGGTCGTTTCCAATGGTCAGTGCCCGTTTATGACACCCACCCTTCCTCCACGACCACGGTGACGTTCTGTCACAACAGTAACATAGCAACAACAGTAATGCCTGGGGCATATACTTTCGAACAGGAAAATCAGGACATACATTCGAACTCTCGGCCGACACTTTCAAAATACAAAACCTGCTAGACCACGCAGTGAATCAAACGTCGTCCTACAATGCCAACCCCTCAAGCGTACTCCAGCTGGGGAAGCGCGCTGGAATTTTTCCTCAGGAAAACGAGGAGCACGTTTTTAGTGCCATTGGGCAAGGTTTGGCCGCTGTGTCAAACGACTTGGTGGGTAGTCCTTTCAAGATGGGTATTCTCGCTGTGGTCGTGGTGGTAGTTGTCCTGTTTGTGGGTTATATCGTCTACAAATACGTTATGTGCAACAATTACAGCTTCAGGCCGAAAAGACGCATGATGGAGTGAGGACTGAAGAAAGTAGCCAGATAGCAGAGAGGTATCGTGATAACAAATTGGTCAACTGTCATTGTCCAAAGAACGCAATAAGAAAGGAAAGAGGCAATTCTTAGCGCAGTGACGACAAGCACACCTATTACTCACTCGTCTCGCTTTTTTCTTTTCCTGTCGGCAATGGGGTAAAAATGTCTGTATTTCACTAATTAGCTGAATCTTACGATCAGAGATCTGTCATCATTGCGACAGGCACTCACAGCACACAAGGAGGCGCCAGATAACCTAGAAGCTGAGGCTACTCATATGCACCACATCAAGTTTTTCACAGCCTGGAAAAGTTCAGGCTTGAGGGGGAGGGGGAAGAGAACCATGACGGAGTCATTCTCCTTCCCTTGAAGGCTTTTAATTGCCACGGAAGGCGGCTGCATATTACGAGCGATGGTTGTGCTAGTAATGTTTTCCATCTCCCTTTTACGAACGATCGTTCTCGCAGGATGATTCATCTGTTCTGGCGGGGTCTCCAAAAAAAAACTGACTTTATGGACTGACGACTAGGGAGCACAATGCGCCTACCAGGCCGCAAACGTCATCCACTTTTTCCGTGTGGAATTCGTTTCGCAATATATTTTTCCAAAAATGAAGTAATTTTTATGGAAGACCCAGCACTTTGCATTAGCATCGACGACATGCTGCCTGTTTGAATAAGCGAGGTATGCCAACCAGGTTCTTGTATGCACCCATCTCCTTGTCCAAAACAACGATTTGACGTTCTTTGACCACGGCAAGCCCCACTATGACCACCACGCCGACCAAGGCGAGTCTCGCTGTTACTACCACGACGACCAAGTCTGGTTCAGTTACTATGAAGCCAGACATCGTTACTAGTTTTGTGTTTTTCGCGGCCTTGGGCCTCCCCGGGCGCTGTGCGTCGTAGTGCGTCTAGACCTCGTCTGGTCTCGTCTAGTAATCCTACGTACATCTAAACCCCTCCTCAGTAAACACTGTCGTTCACGCTGTCATGAGCGCGCAATTAACGCTGTCGTTCACAATGTCATAAGCGCCTTGCCAATGTCTTTTTCCTTGCGCCAGCAATCGAGATTGTGTTTGATCAGTTCGCTCAAGGAATGGAGGTGCTCATGGACGCGTGGATTTTGCGTGTCGTTCGAGGCCACGACTACGACCACTCAATCCTAAGCCATGGCTACGATCACCTAATCCAAGGCAATGACTACGACCACCCCGTCCAAGGCCACGATCGCGACCACCGCAGCTGTAATATAGCAGTACAGGTACAAAGATGTGTGATAATTTCAATGGAAGTACACCGCGTATCGGAAAACCCTCTCAAAGAATGGGCGTGTAATTATATCGACTTCATGAACACAGCGAAGAAAAGCTTCATCCTAGCGCAGGGTTATAAAAGTACAATGGTTGCGCTAGCGCGACACTATCCTTTCATCACAGGCTGTCTACTCCCTGCATCATGCGGCTCCACGTGTTTATCGCGCCCCAATAAAATGGCGATTCAGCTGCTGAAACGCACAGCAGCAAGCAGAAGGATCTACTCATGGAGCCAACAACAAAATTTCTCATTCTCCGACAGCCTTTTACCAACACCGCTAAACAGCTACATGAATACGCTATCATGCACCCATCAAAAAACGAACTATTACTAAAACTCGAACTGGAGTATTGTGTGCGATAGAATTGGAAACTGGCTACAGTCTGCTTGGGCTTCATATGTGAACACTTCATGTTTTATATTCACATCACTCACTTTTTCTCCACGCGAAATACTAGCCATATGATATCAACACAAACAAACCCAAGAGACAGCGACACCTCCCACGCCGCCAACCAGCCATCAAAGAATAATTCAACGTATTTTACTTTTTGACTGCCAGATTAGCTTTCTCGACTTCCCGCTCAGTAGTGGCTGCCACTCCTCCCACGCTACAGTCGACCTCAGATAATTGCAACCGTTCCTGATGCAAAAATGAGTTTTTGTTGCAATTGACTTTGGCTTAATCCGAGGGCGAGTCTATCCACGCATGCACTTTGACCTTCCGACTCTTTTAGATAGTTCGTTCACCCATTTTCATGCAGCCAGAGCAGGTTGGAACGTTAGCCACCAGACGCGACCCTTTGAAAAATATTTTTTTTACTATCAGTGTTGTCTTACTTTCGCTTGCATGCGTGTCATTGATATAATTTTTTCGATGACTTTTTCCAATCTGCCGCCACGCCATGCACCGCTTCACGTGGCAGATAGTACTTTGTGGCAGACATGAGTAAGTAACATTTTTCTTGATGAGCATGATGAATGTTTCAGATAGGGCGCGAAAAAGGCACGGGGAGCGAACTCTCAAGGGTCGTTTATACTATGCTTGGGGCGAGGAATGGGGAAGGGGTGCAACACGGTAAAATAAAGTTTCGAAGATACTGTACACCTTGGGTCTCCCCTGCCCCGTGCTCCTCGCCCCCGATGGAGTATAACTCGCAAAATAAAGTCGGGAAGGCCTCTCTGGGGGCGTCCCTTGCGGTAGGGGAATATGCAGGATTTCGCGTTTTTCCTGCAAATTCCCCTCGGCCGGCCCTATCGAAACTATTTTATACGTATGTTCGCCAAAATTATGATTTTGGGCTGTCTTGTGCAGTTTTTATCATAAATTACGAATTTGCACTCAAAAATTTCATCCGCGTCACCTAAATATGACATTTTTACCATTTTATGGAGGTCTTTTTCGTAGCTCACGCGCGAAGGGTCAAAGTTATTTTCTATAAATCAATATCATTTTTTTAGGTGTACCCGTCAACTCGAACATCCGCTTTTGGTCGCACATTTCCGACAATTTTTGATCCTATTAACTAGCGTCAATTTTCTTCACTTTCATCAAAACTGGACGACTTTCTTGTCGGAGAAATGATCGGCATCGACCAGAAATCGGTTCCAAAGTCAATAATTACATCCTGGGTTTGATTGTCGATTGGTGTACGTTTTGCGCTAAATTTGTTTGTATTTTGTTGGTAAGTTCTTGGTGATAGTTTGCTATTTGGGTTCTGATCGTGAAACACAGTGGTGACCGGGTATATAGGGCTGCCTGTTTTAGCATGATCATTGTAGCAATAGTGCTGCTGCGTTTAGCTTGAGGAAAGGACATGTGGAAAAGTATAGGAAGTTTATATGTAACGTTGGATTATAACAGCTGCTTTCAAAATCCCATAGGTATTCCATGCAGTTCTAGTGGTGGACAGGCATAGCAAGACATTTCTTCCAACCTCGTTGATTTTTATTTTTCAGGATTTTTATGGCTCTTCAGTGTACCGCTACTCAGCCGCCGATAAATGACGACAGCTGGGTATTCCCGATGCTTGAAGCAATTAAATTGCATCCAGCCATTTGGAACAAGCAAGACGATGGGCACGGAGCTTTAAGCGAAGCTTTAAATTTTTCTCGGACGGCGTAATGAGTACGGGACGGTTCCTGATCGGCAGCCTACGAAACAAGGCAATGTTGGGTGATCAGCGTTCTCGCGCCACCGACCGAAGATTTGGTCGCCATGAACATCTTCATAGTCGACGTAGTTCTGAGTGACATATCTGGGCTCTGCGTAATCGATTGCATCGTTGCTTTTTAAGTAATCGTGCAACGCAATGCAAGCCTTGACTATGTTTTTTGCCGCTGATACGTCCATATTGATCTTCGATTCCAACACTCGCCAACGCGAAGTAAGGATGCTGCCGAACGCGTTCTTAACGACCCGCCGTGCGTGCGATAAACGGCAATTGAATATCTCCTCGATTCGCCCCACTGTGGCTCGAACGTAGGGCCGCAAAGATGACGATCGAGGGCGAACGCTTGGTCTCCCAGCAGCACGTGAGGTACCATGATTGCTGTCTCAGGCAATGCGTTATCATAAAGAAAGTCCACGCAAGCCGCGGATAGGCGATGGCGCTCCTAATACGTCTAAATTGAGTCTCGTAAGTGCTCACTTATCGCCATCCTCGTTACAGGTACAGCGTGAAGAAGATTTAACTGCTGGCGTCGTAGAACAACTCGACGAAGGCGATCTAGGGGATCAACAAGTACGTCCGCGTGGAGTCGCGGAAGCACCTGGCCAAAATCATTGTATTCTAATACGCGAAGAGCATGCTCGTCACGGTGGGCGTGTACACGAACGATGGCCCCTTCTACGGGAGCGGAGACACGGTAAGACAATGCTTATGATTTCCTCCTCATCCCTTTTATGTCGCTTGCTTCTTAGCGCAAGTTTCTAGCGATGTGAAGGCGCCTGGTCTTAAACGTCCCATAGAGAATGAAGCGCGAACGAACGACTCAAATGGAAAAATATTGGCAGAAGTCACAAATGCTGGTGATGCAAGTATGTTTACACCTTGTGTATGATATCAGAGTGCATTTTCAGACTGGTTTTCATTTCAGGGGTTGTTATCGGAGCAGAAAAGCGAAAAAGATTGGCAGAACCAGCAGGGTCGCAGTCAGATACCCAGCTCGCTGACGACGAGGTCGATCGCATTTTGACCTTGGCAAAGTCTCAATTCAACCAGGTTCGTGGTCTTCTTTCGCCGAGCATCTTGAAGTGTAGCGGGGAAGCCGGAAAATCGATGCGAGGCACTTCCAAGACTAGAAAGATAGCGCAGATTCATCATATGCCAAATCACTGGGTTACTAGCGCGTATTTCGGCCATGAGTGGGTTACGGTGTACGATTCACCGGCCTTTGGATTAGAACCACAAGTTAAGCGGCTGGAATATCATGAAGGCTTTCGCCGGCAAATTGTCGAATACAGTCATTTGAAAAATGGGGAAAGCGGCAATTTGGTCGTCGAAGTGTTCAGGTTGCCATCGCGAATTGTTGATCACGATTGCGGGTATTTAGCTGCTGCCTACATCGTCGATGTTCTTTTCGAAATTCGTCCAGAAACCAAACAATATAACCAAACCGTAATCAGGCAGCATTTTCGCTACATCTTGAGCACAGGGGTCCTCTCTCAGTTTGCAAGTGAAAGTATTGGCAAATTTCATTCAGACATGCTCACTCTGAATGTGAATTGTTGCTACTTGGACGATCCTCGAAAAATTGTGCTTGGGAATCTTATTGAATTGGTTGGTTGTAATAACGGCGAAGAGGGATGGTTTACACAAGGATTGTGTTGGGTCAGCGGCTGAAGTCGTTTGTAGGGAATTTAGAAATCCATTCTGACATCGATTCTTTTCGTGTTTGTCAATATTGTCTTAAATTTTTATTCTCGAAGCTTACAGACCCTGCGCGTGTTCCAAAAATTAATTTTTTCGAACAAAAAAACATTTTCAAACTCTTCATGAATTTTTGTTAGGACATGTATGACAGCGACCGTCTCAAATTTTTTCAGGCGCGAATTCAACTGCTTGTTGACTTGCGAATTGACAGTAAATACAACAGAATCAGAGATATAACAGTTTAAGTCATAACCAATAGCCCAAGCATTGTGATTGTTCCCATAAAATCTATCCACGAAAAAACGAGTTTTAGCGAACAAAAAGGGTTCCTGGCGCAAGGAGTACACACGGAGCTTGCAGGCATTGTCATTAATTACGTTATACGGGATACAGGCCTCCGATCTGATGAGATGCGTCAACACATAGTTTTGACCGACAAGGAGGCCCCCACTTTCGATGACTACATACCCCGTGCCATGCAAGTGCAGATCTGGACCCCTGGTGGTGAATTGGCAAAGAAAACAGCCGACAACCCAGACCCAACACAGATGATTGCCGAGGTCCTAACCAATTTCTCCCAGACCCGCCTAACCCTATCTTACCGCACCACTGCAAAACCTCCACACCCGTCATCCACCCCGTTCGATCCAACCTAGCATTGTCGCTTCTGTCGAGCTAAAAATTTTGCCTTACATGTAGCCATACAGAGAGCAACTGTTTCAGAAAACTACAGCCAGCCGCCACCCATTCACCAGTCCCGCAATCGGACATGAGAAGTCATCATTTTTGTAAGCTTTGCCAACGCACTGGGCATAAACGGATGAAGGCTTGCAATGGGGCGCCACCAATCATCCGAGCCGCCGCCAACAGCACGAGCCCAGGCCTAATCCGCAATCAGCGCAAAGACCCCCCTTTTCCAAACTTTAACCTGGTCAATTCTACTCCACTCGACCGAGCGCACCGAATCAATCCGCTACACCAAAACCACGGGTAAGCCATGATAAGTGTAGAAAGTGTGGCGGCGTAGGCCACTATGCGCGTGACTGTTCATCTCCGCAGGTCCTTACCGTCCTGCACACCATGCACAAGACACCTAATCCGCTTTTCCTTGTCTTGTGGCAGCAGCACACCATCACCATCCCAGCCGACGACGACCGCACCGTAGTCGCCACTCATGTACCCAGCTCGTAAAACCGGGAAGCCATCTATAGACAAGTCGAGTCAGTCCGCATCTACGCCACTGGCCACACTCCAACGGACACAGCATTTATCGTATTTGCCCACCATGAATCGGCCTCAGCTCTGATCCAGCGAGATTTTCTGCAGTTGCTAAGCTGTCAGATTTGCTTTAAAAGGCCACGTCCCCGTCATCCGCCCGAGGAGCAGCGCACTTCCCTCACACAATCCGCTCCGCCCAAGCACGGAAAAAACAAACGCTTCGCTCGTTCTTCATCACTGGCGTCCGAATCACCAATTCCAGCCATCCCACCTATCATACCGCCGCAACCAAAAAGACGACGCGAACGAAGTGTCGTTCAGAATCCTCCACCTCTTCCTCTTCGTCCAGCACGAAGTCGAATGGATCATCGCCTGCGACAACTCACTTAGCCAAGGCTGACAAGACTGATAAGCCACCCTTGTTCCCACGATCCGTGACTCCAATGCCGCCACCGCGAACCGATGTCGCGATAGATGCAATAACCCTTGGCCCAAACCCGACCGCTCCAATGCCTGCCCCAAAACAGGTCAACGCATAACCGGCGGAAACTGAAAAACCAGCATAGCTGCAGCTACACAGATCCGGCCAACCTACACCAGCTAAGGCTTTGACCCCAATTGAGCAAACCCACTCGCCGCAAGTGATGACAGCTGGCAGCAAACCTGCGTCGAAACTCCCTCATCCAATGGCGGAGAAACTGAGAAAGAAGCCAACCAAGGATCGTTCCGCTGCCATATATCCACAGCAGCCAGTACCTGACCTGCCGGAATACCAGGACCTTTACAGTCTCATCAATCGCCTTCGCGCCAAGGTCAGCGTAGTCGATGGCACAATCCACCCAGGCAAGCACGAGGAAGTCCCACGCATCTTGACTGGACTCATGCACCAACCTGCCGCAAATTACAAATCTATCCACGAACTGCTGTCTAAAATCGCCACGACCTAATAAGACACACCAGTCGGCCAAAAGTCTAAGCAACTCGTTACCCGTTACCATCAACTGCTCGAGCTCCGCACACCAGCCAGTAGCACCACATCTGCTTGGTATGTTATCCCTTGCCAGTACATACTTGCCATTTGGGCAATACTAAGGGCTGTATTTGCTGATAGACCACCGCCACATCTCCGCGAGACCGTCAAACCCATTAAACAGACTAGCAGAAGCCCCCGCATTCATAAAATTGCTCATTCCTTAATAAGCCTTGCGCAAAAATCCTTATTAATCCTTGGTACCTTTATCCAAAGTCTTATGAAAGAATAAGGTCAGAAATTGTGCAGGCTTATTTAGGTTTCGCGCCTAATCCTAAATAATGCTAGCTAAATCTAGCAGTAAAGAACCTATCTTTCCCAGCCAAGTCTAAGTACCATTTCTGGCCATTTTGATTCCGATAACCAATATGACACGTGATACTGAATTCATTGAGAAACATGGAGCAATAATTATTTCTGATCGACAAGAAAAAGGACATAAGTCACGCCTGACACATTGCCGAAACAAACAATACTTTTTTAGTAGCATAAACTGTCTTAAATTGGCTGGAACTTGAGTTTGATCAGCTAATTCACCCGTTTGAGTTTTCACCTCAAATTCATGAATTCGTTTTGATGTTTCTGATCGCTCATCGTCATCTTCAGCCACCCCGCGTAAACGATGTGCCTCCATACCATTTGAATCTTCTCGCATGGACCACTTCATTCCTGATAGTCCAACTGGAGGATGGCGTTTTTTCTTGATCAATCAGTTCCCAATGACATGACAATTTTCTGCGTTCGCTGGAAAA
>JASANH010000550.1:0-13768 GCA_030248295.1 Mesodorylaimus sp. YZB2_4 | reverse complement strand
TCTCGCCACCCTAATTTTGTGAGGCATTACGACTAGCAGGAAATCCATGCCCTCTCAGATTCGAAATGGCAACATTCTTTGAGCAATATTGAAATATTATCACAGGTCCTTCGCCCACGCTCCCTCCATCTCGCCCGTTTCCCATCCTCACAAATTCTTGATCAGTCGAATTCCATTGACTAGCGTTATCGAGTAAAGCATTCGACCACAATCAGGCCGCCATCTGCACCAGGCTCGCCCAACTCCGCACGCCTGGCAGGCTGCTCCAAAATCGTTGGCGTCGTCATTCTTGCGCAGGCTGGCGACAATACTTCGTGTACAGGGTGCAGTTCCACATTTAAAGTGAGAAATCGAAAAAATTGAAATAAATTGGAGAGTTTATGGCTAGAATCTGAAAATTTTTAGCGGTGAGGGAGGATATGAGGCTCTTTGGATCGGCTGTTGATTCAAGTCGCGGTTGTTTTGCAGGTAGAAAGGGTTCGGAGGTCTGATGTCTTTGAGGTTCCTCCGGCGTCAGTGCTGGAGGTGCTGGTGTTTGTGGATTGGTGTCCTGTGGCGGGGGAGCGGGAGTCGCGGGTGCTGTTGCAGCTGGTCCCTGGGATGGCGGTTGCGGATTAGGCGCCTGAGGTTGTGGTTGTTGATTCAGATTCTGGCCTTGCTGTGGTGGAAGTACCGAAGGTTGCTCTCGAGGCAGCGCTCCTGGCGATTGTGTGTGATCTCGTGAACCACTTTGGTCTTGATCGAACTCGGGTGGCTGTGGTGCTGGCATCTGCACTTGACCCGCCGCAGGAACTTCCTGGTGTTGTGGCTGAGGTTGGAGAGGTGCCTGTTGCTGTTCTGCCGTAGCTGGCACCCTATCAGCTGAATTTGGCGAGGGTCGGGGAACTTGCTCAGCAGGTTGCGCTTGCAATTGGACCTGATTTGGTGCCGGAGGACCTGGCGGAGCTTGAAGATCTTGTGACGCTGGTGGTGCTGGTAGAGCTGGAGGAACTACCTGAGCTGGTACCGATGATGGGTCTGGTATTTTGGAATCAGGTGCACTGTTATGCGTTTCGGGACTTGGACCACAGCAAGGCCAGAATCTGAATCAACAACCACAACCTCAGGCGCCTAATCCGCAACCGCCATCCCAGGGACCAGCTGCAACAGCACCCGCGACTCCCGCTCCCCCGCCACAGGACACCAATCCACAAACACCAGCACCTCCAGCACTGACGCTGGAGGAACCTCAAAGACATCAGACCTCCGAACCCTTTCTACCTGCAAAACAACCGCGACTTGAATCAACAGTCGATCCAAAGAGCCTCATATCCTCCCTCACCGCTAAAAATTTTCAGATTCTAGCCATAAACTCTCCAATTTATTTCAATTTTTTCGATTTCTCACTTTAAATGTGGAACTGCACCCTGTACACGAAGTATTGTCGCCAGCCTGCGCAAGAATGACGATGCCAACGATTCTGGAGCAGCCTGCCAGGCGTGCGGAGTTGGGCGAGCCTGGTGCAGATGGCGGCCTGATTGTTGGTCGAATGCTTTACTCGATAACACTAGTCAGTGGAATTCGGCTGATCAAGAATTTGTGAGGATGGGAAACGGGCGAGATGGAGGGAGCGTGGGCGAAGGGCCTGTGATAATATTTCAATATTGCTCAAAGAATGTTGCCATTTCGAATCTGAGAGGGCATGGATTACCTGCTGGTCGTAATGCCTCACAAAATTAGGGTGGCGAGAAAGTCAAAATTTATATTTTATAAGGGAAATCACCAAATACTCGACGGTTTCCTTTGCGTAGCTCTATTGTTCTGGTTTTATGAAAACTGAAAATGAACGATGAAAAACTTAGTTTTATTTTTGCGAGAAAAGACATAAAAATATGGCGTTCAGTTTGCAAAAGTTTCAGTCATTGCATTGCAAAATGTCTGCACAAAAAATATATAATCTTAATAAAACGTGAGAAAAAGCGGGAAGTTTGAAATTTTAATTTATTGGTGTTCATAAAATATCTGACAGCTACTCGTGCATTGCGGACAGGCTGAGAGCAAGTAATTTTCCCCAACCCAATGTGTCCTCAGAGTTGTTTTAGCCAAACTAAAAATACACACGCACTTCCCTGTCGTGCTAATTAGCTACAGTGTCCGTGTGCCATGTGAATGTATTCAGCCTTGCCCAGCTGATGACCTTTTTGAACCCTCAGCTTCTGCAGTTCTCACGATTAGAATCAAGCTGACAAGATACGTGATCACTGCTACTTCCTGGTTTGATCGGCCACTTCGGGCCTCAGAGAAAGATTTTTTGATTTTCTCTGTGAACTTTTCAAGATATCCCAGTTGGGATTTTAGAGCTTTTATAAATCTTAGACCAGCCAGCCAGACGCCGAATGCTAAAGGACGATTTTCGCCGGCTAACAACTCGAGAACGGTTGGACGAAAATTTTTGATTTTTTGCACACATAGCAGAATCGGCCGAATCTAGAATCGTGCCAATTTTTATAAAAATCCGTCCGGCCGTTGTCGAGTTCCAGAATACGCGATTTCTTGTTCAGGGGGAGAAGACGAGGAGGAGGAGGATTAACATCAGCCTAGAGCAACAACCAGAGGTCGCACAGGTGTAAATGTTAAATTTTCTGAAAGCTTGCACCTTCAGAATCTGCCTTTTGGCATTCGTTGTTTAAAAGCTTCAGTTTCTGAAAAGTTATTCCAGAAAGTAGTCACTTTTTTGGCTTTTTCACCGCGTCGCCCGTCAAATACTGGACGGATTTCGATAAAAATTGGCACAGTAACAGATCTGACCTATTTTGCAATGCATGCAAAATTTCAACTTTTTTGGCCTAATCAGTTTTGAGTTATCGACTATCGAATGTAGCTGGCGCTGGTGTTTCTGTTTTTGCATTTTCGGCGCGGTGTTTAGAAACATCAACTGAACGGGTTTAGGTGCAGCGCCATTGAGTGGCTCGGCTCACGTCAGCGTGCTCTAACGAAGATGGGTTTGGTGGACACCAAATAATTTGCCGATAATAAATTGAGCATATGCGAACGAATATGAATGATGTGGAAAGAGTTTCCATGGTCAGGACATGTTTTATTTGATGAGAGGTAATATTGTTGAGGAAAATTAAAGCTAATAATAACCTGATAAAACTTGCGGATCCTGAGTTCTGTTTCAGCTTTTGATGGAATGCTCTGCGGATAAAGAAGTTAAGACCAGCCCGAGAATGAGCTAGTTTTGCTTAGGCTGGCTTCGGTTTTGATAGGTTGTCACTTTAGCTCCATTTGTTCCCCGTGTCTGCTTGCTTTCTCGTAATGTCAGTAATGTCAGCATATTTTTTCTACAGAGCTTGTTTTGTGAGCAAGGAATATGAGCGGTCTCACTATTGGACTTTTTGCCTACTCAAAGATGATATCGGGTATGATAGAGGCGTCAAAGAAGTATTTTTGTTGTTTTTCCATTTTGCATGTCTAACGCAAGTAGGTACATATTCGTAAAATCTGCGCATTTCAGCAGCAGACACGGCACTGCGGTGAGAGTTTTTGACTATGAAATGGTCGATCTGTAGGCGGTCTTTACGAGTAATTTCATGGGCGCGGGTTCACGTATGTTTTTATGTTTTTTTTTCAGAGGCTTGGAAGAATGTGTTTGGCAGTCAACCAATTCTCTCAGTTGTAGGAACAAGTGTTTTGGGCCAAACTAGTCTCAACCAAAAAACGAAAAACGGGTTTATTATTTCCAAAAAAATCTGTTATGACAGACTCGAAACTTCTAGACCAGCCTATGCACAGAGTGGAAGCAGGGCTTGGGATGGCTGGTCTACTCGGCCACTGCTAAGCGCTTTAGGAAAAATGTCTGAGCAGAAGCTGCTTTCTCTGCATGAATATCAACAGAACGACTGATCCTGGTAATCCAATCCTGTGCTCGTGGTCTTCAAAGTGGGCTAGGAGTGTCGAATTCTCGGGCTATGCGTAGTAGCGCTTGATCTTATTGTTACTAGGGAGAGTTCGACTCGCGGAAAAGGTGAATCATTTTGTGTCATGTGCCCTTTCATCTTGAGTGTGTCATTACTGATATGATAAACCATGAGCATGAACATAAAGTTGGAAGAAGGGGGAGGGGGAGATTTTCCAGTGTCATTTGAGGCTAGGCATGTAACGATAAGCCATGTCACTTCACTCGCAGCGCTACAACTTTGGCGTATTTTGGTTGCTTATGTGAAACAGCACAGCTGGTATCCTTTAGGGAGCCTGTTCCAGTAGCAGCAGTGCACTCAACACAAGCTTTCTGGCTTGGATGCTGACATCTCAATGCCAACGTATACTGTATGTGCGAGTCATTACACGCTGTGAGCAGTGCCTAGCATGTCGGGGCCACCTCTCCTTTTTCTTGTGGCCGAGTAGACCAGCCATCCCAAGCCCTGGTTCCACTCTGCGCATTGGCTGGTCTAAAAGTTTCGAGTCCGTCATAACAGACTTTTTTGGAAATAATCTCGAATGGGCATCTATTTATATCTGTTCAAAATATGGATATGATTTGAATTTGAATGATTTGAATATTTGTGAGATATATATATCTGAATCGTATATCTCTTTTTGGGAGGCTAGTCATCGCCGACTGAACAAGCCAATCACCACTATTCAGTGCAGCAGACGTCGATTTGAGATGAGGCTTTTGGGAAGACAGTGATGGGCAGTGTTGGCAAGAGGCGCATGCTGTGGCACCAATGTGGTACAGTATGTTCGTGTAACGAGGGTTGAGAGATGTGTTCGAAGTCTATGTAACTTGGTTGTCCGATGAGGACAGCCAAGTTACATTCATTCATTCATTCATTTATTCATTGATCAAACACTTGACAGTGCACTCGAGGACCAAGAAACACGAATTTGAAAACATAAGTCAAATAAACGTCACATTACGCAAAATCATGCCTAATTTCAAATGAAACCATGAAACCATGAATAAATTCCCCATGCAATATCTAAAGGCACATCATTCCATAATGTAGTTGAAGAATGAATAAAAGTCTGCTCATATGACTCGAATTTGGTCCAGTGCACGATAAGGTGGTGATCGACATCGCCCAACATGTTACTCACACGTACATTAACATCCTTATGAATAAAACGCTGATTCCCGAGATCATGGAATCCATGATAAAACTTATAAAACTGGCACAGTTTCAAACGCTTCCTGCGTTCAGCCAAAGATAGCCAGCCTGCCCTTTCCAATCCAGTCTCATAAGAAATGGTAAAATCGTTTAAATACAAGCGGAGCGCATAATAGTGAACGCGCTCGAGTTCAGTTATGTCCTTCAGTAAAACGGGGTCCCAAGCCACACAACAATATTCTAAAATTGATCAAAAACACGCGATTTACACTGAGCTTAAAACAGATGGACGCGCACTCCTACTGAGTTTACGCCTGAGAGCGTAAACTCAGTAGGAGTTTACCAATCATGTTCATACACTTTCGAACCACGATGGAAACAGAAGCTCAGAAGATTTCAGGTCATCAAAAAATACAACGCCCAAGTAAGTTACCTTGTCGTAAAAATCCAACTTATGTCCACATAAGAACAAGTCTGGCAGCTGATGGATCTTGTTGTGCCCATATCGGAAAATAATAGCTTGTGATTTCGAAGGATTGAAATTCAAACCAGCTTGGCTAACCCATGACGAGATAAAATCAATGACCGGCTGTCACACTAAGCTCAATGCTCAATGCTTACCCAAGGTACGATGAACTGGGGCCCATAATGGTCGGTGTCGGAATCGGTGAGCTATCAGAAAAGAATATCGACGTAGAATGGTGACTTTATTGAAGCATTGCGATACAACTCTCCCCTCTGACTACATACTGAGATACACGGCCTTATATACCCCTTTGAGCGCCTAAAGTAATCATTCGTCACACAAAAAACTAGAACCTCCTGGCATAAAACTGGATCCCTAGGTAACACAAAACACTACTCAATAGACATCATGCAAAGATAGTTTGTCGTGAACAGTCAGCATACCCTGAGCACCAGCGCGAGATTCAAATTCCCAAATGATGTCAAATAACTATACTGTAACGATGCCTTATGCTACCGGGCCTACTAGGTTCCTACTCTACCAGCTACGGTATGAGGACCGCAACTACATACGCCAATACCACTTACCAAGCTTCCAATGTGCATCGCTGCTGCCTCAGACCACTCACGCTCAACTTTACTCAACCACACACTTATTTTCTTTTTTTCTTTTCTTTCTTTCCTTTTTCTTTTTTTCTTTTTTTCTCTTTTTCTTTTTTTTCTTTTTTTTTTTTTTCTCCCCCCTTTCTCTTCTCCTCCCTCTTTTTCTTCTATTTTTTCTTTTCTTCTTTCTTCTTTTTTCTTCTCTTCTCTTCTTTCTCTCTTTCTCTCTCTCTTTTTCTCCTCCTCTCTTTTTTTTCTCTTCTTCTCTTCCTCTCTCTCTTTTTTTTCTTCTTTTCTCTCTCTTCTCTCTTCCTTTCCTTCTCTCTTTTTCTCTTCTTTCTCTCTCTCCCTTTGGTCCTTTTTTCTTTTAAAAAAAAAAATAAAATTTTTTCTTTTTTTAATCCTCTTCTCTTCTCAAAATTTATCTAAAAAGATATCCGTTTCTCCTCTTTTTTTATATACTCTCTCTATGTTAAACAATTAAAACTATCTCCTCTTTATTCTTTAGACTCTTTAGACTATCATAAATCCCAAAAACCCTTTTACATCGTCTTCATATCATCACTAAAACAAAAAAACTAACAAAAATCTAATACTCAAATTCAATATACCCCTCCCTCCTCTCTTACAACTCCTCTTTTTCTAAAACACCCAATCCCCATCCTCCTCTCTCCAATTCTTCTCATACTGTTATATAATGAATGTTCTTACTTGAGAGAGAACCCATTAAAAAACCCATCCCTTTCCTTTACTATATATATTCTCTTCTCTTGGTTTATGAAATGTCTTCATCTTACTATACTTGTCTTTGTTTTAAATCCTTTTTATATATAATATTTTCTGTATCCTTTCTCTGTGTATATCATGGACAACAAAAATAATTTCCTCACCCTTCCCTTCATTTTCTTGGTTTTTTCCTCTCTTCCTTGTCGCAAGAATCATCTTTGGAGCTTGTGTGTAGATAAGAGTGCGTGGTGGTGGGTGTGGGTCGGGGGGGGAGAAGGAAGAAGAAAAGGGAAAGAGGGGGAACACCACGACAAACCGATTTGCATGATGTCTATTGAGAGGTTGGTACCTAGGGATCCATTTATGCCAGGAGGTTCTATTTTTTGTGTGACGAATGATTACTTTAGGCGCTCAAAGGGGATATAAGGCCGTGATCTCAGTATGTAGTCAGAGGGGAGAGTTGTATCGAGCTTCAAGAAAGTCACCATTCTACGTCGATATTCTTTTCTGATAGCTCACCGATTCCGACACCGACCATTATGGGCCCCAGTTCATCGTACCTTGGGTAAGCATTGAGCATTGAGCTTAGGGTGACAGCCGGTCATTGATTTTATCTCGTCATGGGTTAGCCAAGCTGGTTTGAATTTCAATCCTTCGAAATCACAAGCTATTATTTTCCGATATGGGCACAACAAGATCCATCAGCTGCCAGACTTGTTCTTATGTGGACATAAGTTGGATTTTTACGACAAGGTAACTTACTTGAGCGTTGTATTTTTTGATGACCTGAAATCTTCTGAGCTTCTGTTTCCATCGTGGTTCGAAAGTGTATGAACATGATTGGTAAACTCTACAGTTTAGCTCTCAGGCGTAAACTCAGTAGGAGTGCGCGCCATCTGTTTTAAGCTCAGTGTAAATCGCGTGTTTTTGATCAATTTTAGAATATTGTTGTTGGCTGGGCCCGTTTTACTGAAGGACATAACTGAACTCGAGCGCGTCACTATTATGCGCTCCGCTTGTATTTAAACATTTTACCATTTCTTATGAGACTGGATTGGAAAGGGCAGGCTGGCTATCTTTGGCTGAACGCAGGAAGCGTTTGAAACTGTGCCAGTTTTATAAGTTTTATCATGGATTCCATGATCTCGGGAATCAGCGTTTTATTCATAAGGATGTAATGTACGTGTGAGAACATTGGGCGATGTCGATCACCACCTTATCGTGCACTGGACCAAATTCGAGTCATATGAGCAGACTTTTATTCATTCTTCAACTACATTATGGAATGATGTGCCTTTAGATATTGCATGGGGAATTTATTCATGGTTTCATGGTTTCATTTGAAATTAGGCATGATTTTGCGTAATGTGACGTTTATTTGACTTATGTTTTCAAATTCGTGTTCTTGGTCCTCGAGTGCACTGTCAAGTGTTTGATCAATGAATAAATGAATGAATGAATGAATGTAACTTGGCTGTCCTCATCGGACAACCAAGTTACATAGACTTCGAACACATCTCTCAACCCTCGTTACACGAACATACTGTACCACATTGGTGCCACAGCATGCGCCTCTTGCCAACACTGCCCATCACTGTCTTCCCAAAAGCCTCATCTCAAATCGACGTCTGCTGCACTGAATAGTGGTGATTGGCTTGTTCAGTCGGCGATGACTGAGGCCTCCCAAAAAGAGATATACGATTCAGATATATATATCTCACAAATATTCAAATCATTCAAATTCAAATCATATCCATATTTTGAACAGATATAAATAGATGCCCATTCGAGATTATTTCCAAAAAAGTCTGTTATGACGGACCAACTTTAGACCAGCCAATGCGCAGAGTGGAACCAGGGCTTGGGATGGCTGGTCTACTCGGCCACAAGAAAAATGAGAGGTGGCCCCGACATGCTAGGCACTGCTCACAGCGTGTAATGACTCGCACATACAGTATACGTTGGCATTGAGATGTCAGCATCCAAGCCAGAAAGCTTGTGTTGAGTGCACTGCTGCTACTGGAACAGGCTCCCTAAAGGATACCAGCTGTGCTGTTTCACATAAGCAACCAAAATACGCCAAAGCTGTAGCGCTGCGAGTGAAGTGACATGGCTTATCGTTACATGCCTAGCCTCAAATGACACTGGAAAATCTCCCCCTCCCCCTTCTTCCAACTTTATGTTCATGCTCATGGTTTATCATATCAGTAATGACACACTCAAGATGAAAGGGCACATGACACAAAATGATTCACCTTTTCCGCGAGTCGAACTCTCCCTAGTAACAATAAGATCAAGCGCTACTACGCATCGCCTGAGAGTTAGACACTCCTAGCCCACTTTGAAGACCACGAGCACAGGATTGGATTACCAGGATCAGTCGTTCTGTTGATATTCATGAGAGAAAGCAGCTTCTGCTCAGACATTTTTCCTAAAGCGCTTAGCAGTGGCCGAGTAGACCAGCCATCCCAAGCCCTGCTTCCACTCTGTGCATAGGCTGGTCTAGAAGTATCGAGTCTGTCATAACAGATTTTTTTGGAAATAATAAACCCGTTTTTCGTTTTTTGGTTGAGACTAGTTTGGCCCAAAACACTTGTTCCTACAACTGAGAGAATTGGTTGACTGCCAAACACATTCTTCCAAGCCTCTGAAAAAAAAACATAAAAACATACGTGAACCCGCGCCCATGAAATTACTCGTAAAGACCGCCTACAGATCGACCATTTCATAGTCAAAAACTCTCACCGCAGTGCCGTGTCTGCTGCTGAAATCGCAGATTTTACGAATATGTACCTACTTGCGTTAGACATGCAAAATGGAAAAACAACAAAAATACTTCTTTGACGCCTCTATCATACCCGATATCATCTTTGAGTAGGCAAAAAGTCCAATAGTGAGACCGCTCATATTCCTTGCTCACAAAACAAGCTCTGTAGAAAAAATATGCTGACATTACTGACATTACGAGAAAGCAAGCAGACACGGGGAACAAATGGAGCTAAAGTGACAACCTATCAAAACCGAAGCCAGCCTAAGCAAAACTAGCTCATTCTCGGGCTGGTCTTAACTTCTTTATCCACAGAGCATTCCATCAAAAGCTGAAACAGAACTCAGGATCCGCAAGTTTTATCAGGTTATTATTAGCTTTAATTTTCCTCAACAATATTACTTCTCATCAAATAAAACATGTCCTGACCATGGAAACTCTTTCCACATCATTCATATTCGTTCGCATATGCTCAATTTATTATCGGCAAATTATTTGGTGTCCACCAAACCCATCTTCGTTAGAGCACGCTGACGTGAGCCGAGCCACTCAATGGCGCTGCACCTAAACCCGTTCAGTTGATGTTTCTAAACACCGCGCCGAAAATGCAAAAACAGAAACACCAGCGCCAGCTACATTCGATGGTCGATAACTCAAAACTGATTAGGCCAAAAAAGTTGAAATTTTGCATGCATTGCAAAATAGGTCAGATCTGTTACTGTGCCTATTTTTATCGAAATCCGTCCAGTATTTGACTGGCGACGCGGTGAAAAAGCCAAAAAAGTGACTACTTTCTTGAATAACTTTTCAGAAACTGAAGCTTTTAAACAACGAATGCCAAAAGGCAGATTCTGAAGGTGCAAGCTTTCAGAAAATTTAACATTTACACCTGTGCGACCTCTGGTTGTTGCTCTAGGCTGATGTTAATCCTCCTCCTCCTCGTCTTCTCCCCCTGAACAAGAAATCGCGTATTCTGGAACTCGACAACGGCCGGACGGATTTTTATAAAAATTGGCACAATTCTATGTTCGGTCGATTCTGCTAAGTGTGCAATAAATCAAAAATTTTCGTCCAACCGTTCTCGAGTTGTTAGCCGGCGAAAATCGTCCTTTAGCATTCGGCGTCTGGCTGGCTGGTCTAATCGTGATTTATAAAAGCTCTAAAATCCCAACTGGGATATCTCGAAAAGTTCACAGAGAAAATCAAAAAATCTTTCTCTGAGGCCCGAAGTGGCCGATCAAACCAGGAAGTAGCAGTGATCACGTATCTTGTCAGCTTGATTCTAATCGTGAGAACTGCCGAAGCTGAGGGTTTAAAAAGGTCATCAGCTGGGCAAGGCTGAATACATTCACATGGCACACGGACACTGTAGCTAATTAGCACGACAGGGAAGTGCGTGTGTATTTTTAGTTTGGCTAAAACAACTCTGAGGACACATTGGGTTGGGGAAAATTACTTGCTCTCAGCCTGTCCGCAATGCACGAGTAGCTGTCAGAGATTTTATGAACACCAATAAATTAAACTTTCAAACTTCCCGCTTTTTCTTACGTTTTATTTAGATTATATATTTTTTGTGCAGACATTTTGCAATGCAATGACTGAAACTTTTGCAAACTGAACGCCATATTTTTACGCCTTTTCTCGCAAAAATAAAACTAAGTTTTTCCATCGTTCATTTTCAGTTTTCATAAAACCAGAACAATCGAGCAACGCACAGGAAACCGTCGAGTATTTTTCTGATTACCCTTATAAAATATAAATTTTGACTTTCTCGCCACCCTAATTTTGTGAGGCATTACGACTAGCAGGAAATCCATGCCCTCTCAGATTCGAAATGGCAACATTCTTTGAGCAATATTGAAATATTATCACAGGCCCTTCGCCCACGCTCCCTCCAGCTTTACCAGATTTCTTAGCCTCTACCACCTGCCACCACCACCAGCTCTGCCAGCACCGCTGCCTCAACCAGCTTCACCTGAGTTCATAGCCTCACACCACCACCAGCTCTGCCAGCACCGCCGCCTCAGCCAGCTTCACCTGATTTCGTAGCCCAACCGCAACCCCCACTAGCTCCTCCAGCTTCACCAGATTTCTCAGCCACACCACCTCCGCCTGCCCCACCCATTCCTCCAGCTTCGCCAGATTTCTCAGCCCCACCACCTCCGCCTGCCCCACCCATTCCTCCAGCTTCGCCAGATTTCTCAGCCCCACCCCTCCCTTCCCCCCCTTCCTCCCTTCCCTTCTCGCCCCCAACCTCCGCCTGCAGCAATACGGGAGCAGTGGCAAGTACAACCCCATGAGCAACTACCTGCACCACCATCAGATTTATCTAGTTTAGTGCCACCTTCTCCAGAACAAGAACAGTCGCCACCACAGCCAACATCTGATAGTCAGTCACCAGACCAGACACTGAATCAACCGCAACCACCGCCACCACAGCCACTGGCTCCTCTGCAACCGCCTCTCCAGGAAGCAGCACCACAGCTAACTGAGGCATCACCCATGGCTCCTATTCCCTTACCTCAAAATGGTGTAGCTAATTCCCAAATACCAGGGATTTCATCTTTACCTGCCCCGCCAGCACCATCGCAGCCAGCTGAGCAACCGCCCGCACAACTGCCAGATCCAGCTAATAGTGCGCCACCTACTGCAGAACAGCCTCAACCTCAGCCACAAGATCAGGAAGGTCCTGTGGTGGGTCAACCGCAGATCCAAGCACCACAGCCACCTCCGTCAGGTCAAGAGCAAAGCGACAAAGACTCTGCACCATCGCCAAGTGCAGTGAACCAAGAGCAGCCCCCAGCATCTTCACCTCAGCAAGACCATAATTTGGATCAACAACCACAGCCACCAGCACCAGCGCATATTCCCCCATCGCCATCTCAAGAACCACTTTGGTCTTGATAGCAATACATTTTTGATTTAGGAGTCTCTTCGTTCAGTTACGTATTGCTATCAAGACCAAAGTGGTTACTTGAGATGGCGATGGGGGAATATGCGCTGGTGCTTGGTGGCTGTGGTTGTTGATTCAAATTATGGTCTTGCTGAGGTGAAGATGCTGGGGGCTGCTCTTGGTTCACTGCACTTGGCGATGGTGCAGAGTCTTTGTCGCTTTGCTCTTGACCTGACGGAGGTGGCTGTGGTGCTTGGATCTGCGGTTGACCCACCACAGGACCTTCCTGATCTTGTGGCTGAGGTTGAGGCTGTTCTGCAGTAGGTGGCGCACTATTAGCTGGATCTGGCAGTTGTGCGGGCGGTTGCTCAGCTGGCTGCGATGGTGCTGGCGGGGCAGGTAAAGATGAAATCCCTGGTATTTGGGAATTAGCTACACCATTTTGAGGTAAGGGAATAGGAGCCATGGGTGATGCCTCAGTTAGCTGTGGTGCTGCTTCCTGGAGAGGCGGTTGCAGAGGAGCCAGTGGCTGTGGTGGCGGTGGTTGCGGTTGATTCAGTGTCTGGTCTGGTGACTGACTATCAGATGTTGGCTGTGGTGGCGACTGTTCTTGTTCTGGAGAAGGTGGCACTAAACTAGATAAATCTGATGGTGGTGCAGGTAGTTGCTCATTGGGTTGTACTTGCCACTGCTCCCGTATTGCTGCAGGCGGAGGTTGTGGGGCTGAGAAATCTGGCGAAGCTGGAGGAATGGGTGGGGCAAGCGGAGGTGGTGGGGCTGAGAAATCTGGCGAAGCTGGAGGAATGGGTGGGGCAGGCGGAGGTGGTGGGGCTGAGAAATCTGGCGAAGCTGGAGGAATGGGTGGGGCAGGCGGAGGTGGTGGGGCTGAGAAATCTGGTGAAGCTGGAGGAGCTAGTGGGGGTTGCGGTTGGGCTACGAAATCAGGTGAAGCTGGCTGAGGCGGCGGTGCTGGCAGAGCTGGTGGTGGTTGAGCTATGAACTCAGGTGAAGCTGGTTGAGGCAGCGGTGCTGGCAGAGCTGGTGGTGGTGGCAGTGGTGAGGCTAAGAAATCTGGTAAAGCTGGAGGAGCCAGTGGGGATTGTGGGGGTTGTGGAGGTGATAGAGCTATGAAAGTTGGTGAAGCTGGCAGAGATGGGGATACTGGTATAGCTGGTGGTGGTGGTGGTGGTGATTGGGCTACGAACTCAGGTGGAGCTGGTT
>JASANH010001336.1:0-13760 GCA_030248295.1 Mesodorylaimus sp. YZB2_4 | reverse complement strand
AAATCAATCCGCAAATGCACTCTAAATCAACCTAATCAATCCGCTAAACCAAAACCACGGGTAAGCCATGATAAGTGAAGAAAGTGTGGCGGCGTAGGCCACTATGCGCGTGACTGTCCGTCTCCGCAGGTCCTTACCGTCCTGCACACCGTGCACCAGACACCTAATCCGCTTTTCCTTGTCTTGTGGCAGCAGCACACCATCACCATCCCAGCCGACGACGACCGCACCGTAGTCGCCACCCATGTACCCAGCTCGTACAACCGATGGGGCCGTGCTGGTCGGTACTGACTATTTTCAGCACGAGTCCGCGGTCCAGAGCAGTGTTGTTAATGGCGTCGTTGGCATCCGTGATCACTCCGGTGCAGATGCTGCTACAATCACGAATCTCCACAATACCCAGATGCGCGTGAGCAGTGATCAGCGAACGGACATATGAGTTGCTGACCAGGATGCTATCCGCGGGAACGAGCGTAGTGACCGTGGCAGGTATGCGACCGCACCATCCGGTGCAAAACTGAGCAGCTAATGTCAGTTGCGTGATGTTGGTAAAGTGCCCCAGGTATTCGGCTGGATTAAAGAGCTGATGGATGGTGTTCGTCGCGAAGCTGACGTAAGGAGTAGAACGATGGACGAAATTTTTGATCGTGGTTTGGATGATCAGTTGGGGCTCACCGATGAACTGAATGCGTGCGGGTGCCAGACGGCGCAAAAGCGAATTCAGCTTGCCAGCGGCTTCCTCGGGTACAGTCGGACGATAGCTGAAGACGACAATTCGGACCTGTTCCGATTGTACCCACGGGAAATGTGGTCGTGTTGTGGCGTCGTGTTTCCTGATCGCAGTATTCACTGGATTTCCGCCGAAACGGAGACCGCGGTTAGCCTCGATGATGAGGTAATAACCCATCTCCGGTTTAAAAGATTTCGGTGGCGCATCGCGAACGATCTTGTTCAACGTAGCCGTCGTCAATTCGAGATTCATGCGGTCTCGCAGAGGTAATTCTTTCACGACTTTCAGGAGAATTTCCGCTTGTAGCTGGTCCAGGTTAATTTTTTTTTTTGACCGAGAGAGAGTAAAAAAATTGCGAATGAAACGACGATGCGTTCAATCCTCAAAGACCGAAGTGACCGCCGAGCTTCGGTAGTTCCTCCTTATATACTGTCTGCCTTTACCCTGCAGCTGTTTTCCCATGCCTCGACCAAGAAAGTGCCTTTGCGCCTGTCTGGTGTCCTGTATACCATTTTAGATTTCATTTCGGCACTCTTTTGTAAGCTGGCTTTCGTTCCCAGTATGACCGTGTATGTCTGACGCTTTCAATCTGATTCTTCCCCACACCAAACCAGAGCCACAGTACCCCCCCCCCCATCCCGTTTTTTAAGACGTCTCGCAGTTTGGTAAGTCATTACCAGCTTACATGTGAACAACGCCTCGAGCTAATGGCAGCTGGCTCCTCTTTTGTACAGCCTTTGCATTCCCATGCCCTTCTTTGTATAGCAGGTGGCCGTCTGGCTCAGTCAAAGCAAAACATTGCGCGAAGTGCACCGCGAATGGTCACCATTGACCAGTTACGATAAGACACTCACTGACTGACAAGTGACCAGAAGCTGTAGCTACTTCGTTCCTTGTATGAACTGCATTGTTTTACAAATGCTGTTTTCGTACAATTGCCGCAGCAAGAAAAGCACAGAGCACTAAGCAAACAGAAAAAAAGCTGAGATAATAGATCTGTTAACTTGACCATTTACACTCAGGTGTGAAATCAACACATGCTCGTCTGTCCTTACAACTAACAGCCTGATGAATCTGCATAGCCTATGGGATGAGCTTGAGAAAAAGACCCTCTGATTTTTTGTCTGACTGACTAGAAGCTCGGGAACGATGCGGGCGGGCGGGGTGGGAGCATGTGAAAGCTAAGGCGCCGTCTGGTCGGACATGGTCAGCATAAAGCGACGGGCTTGTCTGACGTCAGGGGGAGGGGGCTCATATACAATGCACGTGGCTATCTTTATGCATGTGCCTATACCCACGTGTTTAGACCATAGAGGGAGGGATAACTTTTTGTCTCATTTAGAATCGATTATAATCGTTGGTATTGATGGCATTCCTCTGAACCGAAATAAGCTTCCAAGACGGCAATATTGCAAGGAGAGAATTTATTTGCCGTATCTGAAAGACTTAAATGATCAATTGGGCGACCGGTTCGGGGATTATCATAAACGGATATGTTCTCTACAGTACTTGATTCCCTCATTTTTTAATAGGCGACTCTCTGATTTAGCTGCTAATTCACATTGATTTTCCATTCGCCGTCTTCAGGTCATTGAGGCATTCCGCTTCTACACTAAACACAGCGATGGATTTGACGTGACTGAGCAAGGATTTCTGGATGAATATCGTCGTTGGAAACATCGTTTTGACGGCTCTAAAAAGGAGGAATTGCCTAAAAATGCTTGCGAAGCATTGGCATTCTGTGCCAAGATCGAACAAGATTGGTTCCTTAATGTTTTCGACTTGTTAAAGGTGTTAAAATATTCCTCGACAGTGCAAGAAGGGTAGTTTGATTTTTTCTCCTTCAAAAGATCTTGATCACTTTGCCAGTTACATCCGATAATGTCGAGCGGGCGGTCTCGACTTTGAGACGCGTAAAAACGTATCTTCGAAACGCTATGACTGACGAACGGTTTAATGGATTGGCCCTGATGAACATCCATCGCGATATCGACCTCGACGTTGAAGATATTTTAAGGCGATTCGGTTTGTCTGAGGTTTCGGGAGACTTCGATTAATTTGATTAGAGTCGCCTGGACTCTGCAGCAGTGTGTGCTAGTCTGCGTCGTAGTGGTGCTGTCGGTAGAAGTCTCCCATAAGTCGTGTGAGCGCGTTCTAGATGCATTTAAAGTGGTGAAATATAGGTTTGGATGGGTAAAATATGGTTTCAGATAGGTGAAATATAGTTTCAGATAAGTGAAAAGTTGTAAAGTGCAGTTTCATATGTTTTAAAAGTGGTAAAACATAGTTTCAGATGCTTAAAAAGTATTAAATTATGGTTCAGCTTGAGCTTAGGCTTAGGCTTGAGCTGAGGCTAAGGCTTAGGCTTAGACTCAGGCTTAAAAAAAGATAGATAAGCTCGTTCAAAAGAGCTTGAAAAACTTACCCAGAAACATGAATTTAAAATTGTGAGTCAGTGTAGTAGAAGATTCCCAACGTTTCTTCTACCCTAAACGCCTATTCAGGGTGTTATCAGTATACCTACACTGGGCTTTTGGTGATATCTTTACTCAAGTGACCATCTCGATAAACCTACGACCTAGACGACTGTGGATGGTCTCATTCGATAGAGCTCGTCGAGTTGAGTCAGGAAAAGCCCTTTTTCTGGCGCCCGAACGGTCGCTCAGTCCCATCCAGGATGCCTGATCCCCCGAAGGTTTAATTGCCAACTTTTTTAATATCAATTTAATAAGGGTGAGAATGGGTCCATTCGAGGGAGCTCGCCGAGTTGATTTAGACAAACATCCTTTAGGCACTTAGTTGCTCGCACGGGGCATTCAGCTTTTTAATCTATTAATCAATGGAATAGGGCTAAGCTAACTTTCATACTGGCTGTCGATTGCCTTCCAACCTCGACGATCGTTGATGGTCTTATTCGATAAAGCTCGTCGACCAGAGTCTATAGGTCGAGCTGAAGAAAGAGCTTTCAGTCTGTCAATCCAGTAGGCGTTTTGATTTTGATCAAGATTTAAGGTTGGAGCTTGGAGATTTCCTAGCTGAAAATGCCTTTAAATAGTGGAAGAGGCAAGTCGCTGGGAGGTCGAATTTTATTTTGAGGCATCAAGCGCACCTTATATTAGGCCTTTTCTGCTAAAAGTCGTTTTCGAGCAGAAGTCTGTAATATCGATATTTTAACTCCACAAGCAGAGGATCCATACAGGCGATAAATAATACAGGTCCAAGCGCGCTGCCTTAAGGGACGCCACTAACCACTGGCAAGTCAGCTGAGGCGCAGTCACGAATTGTGACATGCTGGGTTTGATTCGATAAATAGGACTTGATCCATGCAAATAACTCGACTGGAACACGATGATGATTTTGGAGTGTCGACAATGAAGAGCAATGGAGAATCTGATCGAAGGCTTTTGCCAAATCGAAATAAACCGCAAGGACGAACTTATAATTAGGACTATCCGACCGATCATAGATCTGTTGCGCAGTAGAAATGAGCGCAGTGTTGGTTCCCCGACGCTTCCAGAACCCATGCTGGTCAGGCGAAATCTGGATAAATTTGTGCAGCAATCTGTCCACATGTTTTTTTAATAATTTTGATAAAATCGACAGAAGCGATATCGGCTTAAAATTACTGATTAACGACTTGTCCCCTAGCTTTGGTATTTGCACAACTTTTGCTGATTTTCGCATCGAACGAAAAATGCACGATTTAAAACAAAGCAAAAATTCAGTTTAGTGATGGGGTCGAACCGCGTACCTCGTGGTTAAAAAACGATGAATGAATTCAATGAACAAACGTCGATTCCGTTATGAGAAAACCCCCAGATAACATGCGAGAATACATGCAATTGACTTCACATCTCACTGCTTTTTTGCATGCGTTTTAGAGCATTTCGACCACTGGTCATCCATCAGGTTATCAGAAGTAGGGGTGGCTCAGATAATAATAAAATGCTGATGAAAGAGCCAGGTTTTTGTAAAGCTCCAGTAGCCAAACAGAAGTGTCATCTGGCCACTGCAAGGGTAGCTGAACGTCAATCGATTATTCACCAGATGGATATTGCCACAATGATCAGCATTATCTCTGAGAGAACCCTGCATGTGAAAATAACACCTATCATACCGAGAAGAATAGCGGCTCTTGTGCAGGTGATAATTGTGATGATTGTGATGAAACTGAAAAAATACCACGCATGCGCCTCCACAGTTCCCCCAAAAGTAAAGTTTTGTGGGGAATAGAATAAGCATCCTCGCTTATTTTATTCACCGCATACTCGAAGTTGACTCAAAATTGTCTACACAGTACAACTACAACCTTACATAATACTTAAAAATGGATGAGGTTCCAAGTCCTCCTTTTCTGATGATGCGTAAGTTCCCGTTGCACGTCAAAAGATCGCAGTGAAAAAGTCGCGCGACAAAAGATCACAGCCGTATTGCTACGACAAGAAAATCTTTTCCATTTTACTTGGTATTGAGCGCGTAACATAAAGTGTTTCATGAAAACATAAACATAAGGGCAGATTTTGAAAGTTTTAATAATGAGCGACACCTCGCAAATAATCCACGGTGACTCTGTTATCTGTTACCAGTGGGGTCTGTGCGATGGCAGTTGCAAATTCCTGTCTGTAGGAATAATCAAAATCCGATTTGCACTTCCGGCGGTGTCACGCAATAAAACCTGTTGGCTACCTTCGCTCCATTGAAATTTCTGAGAGAAATGATCAAGTCTTCCAGCGATCGAGGATCTTGAAGCACATCGCTAAGAACTTCTCTGAACTGTACGTTTCATACTGTACATGGAACTGACAGAAACTGGGCTTTCACAGAAGCTGACAGCCCAGCCGTCACTGCGCCAATAATCTGATGAGTCGATCAGCTCCTGATGTTCAATATTCGATGCCCTTTACGATCTTTACCTTCCTGACAATTTGCAGATTTTGAAGGCGTCTTGCAAACCAATAATCAGACAGAAGCAGCTGAAATGGTTACAGCCTGACTCAACGGCTCAATGTACAATAACAAGTATAAATGCGCTGTCGCAACCGTCATTGGTTTTCTTGCTTGCGACTTTTTTGCCCATGCGATCTTTTGTCGTGCGATCTTTTGACATGAAATCGTTTACTGGCCAAAACTCGTGCCATGCGTATAAACCTGGGGCCTGTTTCACCACGACTCTGTACCCTGTGCTCGGAATCCTTTGGAGTCCAGAGTCTGAAACTCAGAGTCTGCATTCAAAGTGTTTCACCGCGCGTCTGAAACAAAGCTTGGTTTTCAGAGTGAACAATTAACACCAAGAAAAATGATGTGCAGGTTTTATCTTATGCTTGCTGGCGTAAGGCAAACATTCTTCTGTAGGACATGTAGTACTTATCACTGCTTGTCTTCCGCAATCTCGAACATAAAATCAAAGAAAAGTTTTCTTCCCGAAACCTGATGTTGTCCTTGTGAATCAATATTTAAAATTTGATAGTTTCAGATCTCTCGTTTTGGCTGTTACGCACAGTTTATTCTCCGCCTCTCATTTTGCCCTGTTGAAAGAACGGAGAATGTCAAACAATAAGCTTTCGGAAGAACGCAAGCTTATTATTTTCGGACGTAAAAGAGCGCCCTGGCGAGCGCGAGCTGGTATGATTCAGTAGGGTAGGGAGTTCGTTTTTTAACCACGAGGTACGCGGTTCGACCCCATCACTAAACTGAATTTTTGCTTTGTTTTAAATCGTGCATTTTTCGTTCGATGCGAAAATCAGCAAAAGTTGTGCAAATACCAAAGCTAGGGGACAAGTCGTTAATCAGTAATTTTAAGCCGATATCGCTTCTGTCGATTTTATCAAAATTATTAAAAAAACATGTGGACAGATTGCTGCACAAATTTATCCAGATTTCGCCTGACCAGCATGGGTTCTGGAAGCGTCGGGGAACCAACACTGCGCTCATTTCTACTGCGCAACAGATCTATGATCGGTCGGATAGTCCTAATTATAAGTTCGTCCTTGCGGTTTATTTCGATTTGGCAAAAGCCTTCGATCAGATTCTCCATTGCTCTTCATTGTCGACACTCCAAAATCATCATCGTGTTCCAGTCGAGTTATTTGCATGGATCAAGTCCTATTTATCGAATCAAACCCAGCATGTCACAATTCGTGACTGCGCCTCAGCTGACTTGCCAGTGGTTAGTGGCGTCCCTTAAGGCAGCGCGCTTGGACCTGTATTATTTATCGCCTGTATGGATCCTCTGCTTGTGGAGTTAAAATATCGATATTACAGACTTCTGCTCGAAAACGACTTTTAGCAGAAAAGGCCTAATATAAGGTGCGCTTGATGCCTCAAAATAAAATTCGACCTCCCAGCGACTTGCCTCTTCCACTATTTAAAGGCATTTTCAGCTAGGAAATCTCCAAGCTCCAACCTTAAATCTTGATCAAAATCAAAACGCCTACTGGATTGACAGACTGAAAGCTCTTTCTTCAGCTCGACCTATAGACTCTGGTCGACGAGCTTTATCGAATAAGACCATCAACGATCGTCGAGGTTGGAAGGCAATCGACAGCCAGTATGAAAGTTAGCTTAGCCCTATTCCATTGATTAATAGATTAAAAAGCTGAATGCCCCGTGCGAGCAACTAAGTGCCTAAAGGATGTTTGTCTAAATCAACTCGGCGAGCTCCCTCGAATGGACCCATTCTCACCCTTATTAAATTGATATTAAAAAAGTTGGCAATTAAACCTTCGGGGGATCAGGCATCCTGGATGGGACTGAGCGACCGTTCGGGCGCCAGAAAAAGGGCTTTTCCTGACTCAACTCGACGAGCTCTATCGAATGAGACCATCCACAGTCGTCTAGGTCGTAGGTTTATCGAGATGGTCACTTGAGTAAAGATATCACCAAAAGCCCAGTGTAGGTATACTGATAACACCCTGAATAGGCGTTTAGGGTAGAAGAAACGTTGGGAATCTTCTACTACACTGACTCACAATTTTAAATTCATGTTTCTGGGTAAGTTTTTCAAGCTCTTTTGAACGAGCTTATCTATCTTTTTTTAAGCCTGAGTCTAAGCCTAAGCCTTAGCCTCAGCTCAAGCCTAAGCCTAAGCTCAAGCTGAACCATAATTTAATACTTTTTAAGCATCTGAAACTATGTTTTACCACTTTTAAAACATATGAAACTGCACTTTACAACTTTTCACTTATCTGAAACTATATTTCACCTATCTGAAACCATATTTTACCCATCCAAACCTATATTTCACCACTTTAAATGCATCTAGAACGCGCTCACACGACTTATGGGAGACTTCTACCGACAGCACCACTACGACGCAGACTAGCACACACTGCTGCAGAGTCCAGGCGACTCTAATCAAATTAATCGAAGTCTCCCGAAACCTCAGACAAACCGAATCGCCTTAAAATATCTTCAACGTCGAGGTCGATATCGCGATGGATGTTCATCAGGGCCAATCCATTAAACCGTTCGTCAGTCATAGCGTTTCGAAGATACGTTTTTACGCGTCTCAAAGTCGAGACCGCCCGCTCGACATTATCGGATGTAACTGGCAAAGTGATCAAGATCTTTTGAAGGAGAAAAAATCAAACTACCCTTCTTGCACTGTCGAGGAATATTTTAACACCTTTAACAAGTCGAAAACATTAAGGAACCAATCTTGTTCGATCTTGGCACAGAATGCCAATGCTTCGCAAGCATTTTTAGGCAATTCCTCCTTTTTAGAGCCGTCAAAACGATGTTTCCAACGACGATATTCATCCAGAAATCCTTGCTCAGTCACGTCAAATCCATCGCTGTGTTTAGTGTAGAAGCGGAATGCCTCAATGACCTGAAGACGGCGAATGGAAAATCAATGTGAATTAGCAGCTAAATCAGAGAGTCGCCTATTAAAAAATGAGGGAATCAAGTACTGTAGAGAACATATCCGTTTATGATAATCCCCGAACCGGTCGCCCAATTGATCATTTAAGTCTTTCAGATACGGCAAATAAATTCTCTCCTTGCAATATTGCCGTCTTGGAAGCTTATTTCGGTTCAGAGGAATGCCATCAATACCAACGATTATAATCGATTCTAAATGAGACAAAAAGTTATCCCTCCCTCTATGGTCTAAACACGTGGGTATAGGCACATGCATAAAGATAGCCACGTGCATTGTATATGAGCCCCCTCCCCCTGACGTCAGACAAGCCCGTCGCTTTATGCTGACCATGTCCGACCAGACGGCGCCTTAGCTTTCACATGCTCCCACCCCGCCCGCCCGCATCGTTCCCGAGCTTCTAGTCAGTCAGACAAAAAATCAGAGGGTCTTTTTCTCAAGCTCATCCCATAGGCTATGCAGATTCATCAGGCTGTTAGTTGTAAGGACAGACGAGCATGTGTTGATTTCACACCTGAGTGTAAATGGTCAAGTTAACAGATCTATTATCTCAGCTTTTTTTCTGTTTGCTTAGTGCTCTGTGCTTTTCTTGCTGCGGCAATTGTACGAAAACAGCATTTGTAAAACAATGCAGTTCATACAAGGAACGAAGTAGCTACAGCTTCTGGTCACTTGTCAGTCAGTGAGTGTCTTATCGTAACTGGTCAATGGTGACCATTCGCGGTGCACTTCGCGCAATGTTTTGCTTTGACTGAGCCAGACGGCCACCTGCTATACAAAGAAGGGCATGGGAATGCAAAGGCTGTACAAAAGAGGAGCCAGCTGCCATTAGCTCGAGGCGTTGTTCACATGTAAGCTGGTAATGACTTACCAAACTGCGAGACGTCTTAAAAAACGGGATGGGGGGGGGGGGGGTACTGTGGCTCTGGTTTGGTGTGGGGAAGAATCAGATTGAAAGCGTCAGACATACACGGTCATACTGGGAACGAAAGCCAGCTTACAAAAGAGTGCCGAAATGAAATCTAAAATGGTATACAGGACACCAGACAGGCGCAAAGGCACTTTCTTGGTCGAGGCATGGGAAAACAGCTGCAGGGTAAAGGCAGACAGTATATAAGGAGGAACTACCGAAGCTCGGCGGTCACTTCGGTCTTTGAGGATTGAACGCATCGTCGTTTCATTCGCAATTTTTTTACTCTCTCTCGGTCAAAAAAAAAATTAACCTGGACCAGCTACAAGCGGAAATTCTCCTGAAAGTCGTGAAAGAATTACCTCTGCGAGACCGCATGAATCTCGAATTGACGACGGCTACGTTGAACAAGATCGTTCGCGATGCGCCACCGAAATCTTTTAAACCGGAGATGGGTTATTACCTCATCATCGAGGCTAACCGCGGTCTCCGTTTCGGCGGAAATCCAGTGAATACTGCGATCAGGAAACACGACGCCACAACACGACCACATTTCCCGTGGGTACAATCGGAACAGGTCCGAATTGTCGTCTTCAGCTATCGTCCGACTGTACCCGAGGAAGCCGCTGGCAAGCTGAATTCGCTTTTGCGCCGTCTGGCACCCGCACGCATTCAGTTCATCGGTGAGCCCCAACTGATCATCCAAACCACGATCAAAAATTTCGTCCATCGTTCTACTCCTTACGTCAGCTTCGCGACGAACACCATCCATCAGCTCTTTAATCCAGCCGAATACCTGGGGCACTTTACCAACATCACGCAACTGACATTAGCTGCTCAGTTTTGCACCGGATGGTGCGGTCGCATACCTGCCACGGTCACTACGCTCGTTCCCGCGGATAGCATCCTGGTCAGCAACTCATATGTCCGTTCGCTGATCACTGCTCACGCGCATCTGGGTATTGTGGAGATTCGTGATTGTAGCAGCATCTGCACCGGAGTGATCACGGATGCCAACGACGCCATTAACAACACTGCTCTGGACCGCGGACTCGTGCTGAAAATAGTCAGTACCGACCAGCACGGCCCCATCGGTTGTACGAGCTGGGTACATGGGTGGCGACTACGGTGCGGTCGTCGTCGGCTGGGATGGTGATGGTGTGCTGCTGCCACAAGACAAGGAAAAGCGGATTAGGTGTCTGGTGCACGGTGTGCAGGACGGTAAGGACCTGCGGAGACGGACAGTCACGCGCATAGTGGCCTACGCCGCCACACTTTCTTCACTTATCATGGCTTACCCGTGGTTTTGGTTTAGCGGATTGATTCGGTTGATTTAGAGTGCATTTGCGGATTGATTTAGTGAACGAGAAGAGTGCACTGGCACACAGGTTGTCTCATCGTCTTCAGACTCTTCTTCATGGGCCATGACCTGTATTTTTTTTCGAGCTGTTTCTGCCGCAATTCGTCGAGGGCGCGCTGAGGTTTGCGAGGTCTGGCCCCCTGCCCTTGCAGACATGGGACGGTGACCCAGGGACCTTCCATCTCCTTCTGGTTCCACTTGTTTCACCTTTCCCGTCGTGTCTGCATCATCGACAAATTCTAGTGGATACAAGTGGACGATGGCTCTTTTCAGAACCTTCCCGGATGACAGCTTGACATTGGCAGAGCGAATCTCTCCATCCGCGCTGGTGAACAATTCAGTTATCCGGGCTAATGGCCAGGTACCTCGTGGCGTGTCCATCTTCACATGGACTACGTCCCCAACATGTGGACGTTGGTTTGTGGCGCCCCTTTGTCGTTTCAACTCATTTTGTGTCCTTTCTCGTAGCCTGAGCAGATACTCATTTTTCCAGACAGCCCAGAACGCTTGGAGTTGACGTTCGCCCTTTACCCATGTCCGAAGCAAGATTTCTTTTGACGAAATGCGGTCAAAAAATTCTAGATCCATATTTTCGTCAATTTGTATTGCCGGCATTCCTATTTTCGGATTGATACTGAGAAAGTGAGCTGGAGTCAACGAACGCCCATCTTTGATATCTGACCCAACGTGGACCAATGGACGAGAGTTTAACATCGCTTCGACTTCGATGACGATCGTCTCCAACTGTACGTACGTCACTTTTATGGCTTGGATGGATTTTTTCAGTGCACGCTTGACTGATTGAACAAGCCTTTCGTAAAATCCGCCCATCCAGGGCGCGCGCTCTAGTATAAAGGACCATTCGATTCCGTTCTGGCTGGCATAGGAAAGCACCCTTTCATCCCTGATCATTTTCCACCACATCATGCTGATTGCTGATTTGGTCAGTATGAACTGTTTTGCGTTGTCCGATAGTATGTGGGACGGTGTTCCCCGTCGGCCAATAAACCTTCGAAGGCACATGAGGAATTGGTCTGCTGTCAGATCCTGGACCATTTCTAAATGTACAGCTCTTGTGGCCATACACGTGAACAGACATATCCACACCTTGGCTTCATTTGCTTCTCTTTTGATGTAGAGTGGTCCTAAGTAATCTAGACCCGTCCAGGAAAATGGCATTGACCCTCGATTGAGGCAACGACGGCAATGTTGGAGCCGCATAAGGCCCCCCTTCAACTCGTTTGCATTGTTTGCATACCCGAAGTTGCTGATACACGATCGATCGTCCTGCTGGTATCCAATATTTATGCCGAAGTTGGGACAATGTGTGCTCCACACCGCTGTGAAACACTCTTTCATGGTAATGTGCGATGGTCAAGTTTGTGATCCAACTCTTCTTTGGCAGGAGAATTGGAAAAGTAGTATTGTACTCTAGATTAGCGTTGGCGAGCCTGCCTCGGCACCGGATAAGACCATGATCATCGACCCACAATTCCAGGCTAGATCGGAATTGATTCTTCTTCCCAGTTTTCATGTCTTCCATAACGTCTTGGAAGTGCACCTTTTGCAAATACTTCATTCACATCGTATGGGCTTCTTCGATATCTCTTGAGTCCAACATCTCCGAATTGTTCGACTGGTCGACGTGGCCCTGGGTCGTTCGTTTGCTCAAGACCTTCTTGCGCCATCGCAGGCACCAAGCTGTCACACGTAGCAGTTTTATCCACCTCGAGTGACTATTTGGATCGATGCCAAAGGGCGGCTCCCCTGCATCCCGGATACTTAGGGCGGCGTCAAAAACCACTGATGGCCTCTCTTCCGCAGCAACTTCCGCTAACGTCTCCGAGCTGAAACACAACTGCCCCGACAAAACCGGCCAAGTAGAATTTGCGTCGAGCAGCCACTCGGGACCATGCCACCACAATCGACTGTCACGTAGGTCGGCGGCTGCGGCTCCCCTGGAGGCTAAGTCTGCTGGATTTTGTTCACTAGAAACATATCGAAACTGCACATCCTTGAGTGCTCGAAGTTCCTTGACCCGGTTTTCCACAAAAACTTTCAGTGGCTTAGTGGACTGAATCCAATGCAGTACGTTTTGCGAGTCGATCCACATGTATCGACCTTTGATTTGCACCCTTAACGATTTCTCCACAAATTGTAATACCCGACCTCCGATAGTCGCGGCAAGAAGTTCCAATAGTGGTGCTGTAATTTTTCTGGTTGGGGCTACTCTGGACTTTCCCAACAGCAAATGGACGCCTGCTTCTTTATTCCACATGGTTTTCAGATACACACAGGCACCATACGCAACCTTCGACGCGTCCGTAAAGCAATGCAATTCGTAGGACACCGGCGATTCCCCTGGCTCCAATGGTCCTATATATCGCGGAACGGAAATAGATTGGAGCGATTGTTGAGCCCTGGCCATGTCCCGCCATGCTGCAGCTTGCTGTGGGTTTAACGGACTATCCCAGTCCTTTCTCTCGAGCCAGAGACTCTGAAGAAATGCCTTCATTTGCAGAAGCATTGGACTCCATAGGCCTAATGGATCAAAATTCTCCGCGACTGCCTTCAGAACCACCCGTTTCGTGACAATCCTTGTCTCACCTTTTGACGTAGTTTGGGCAACTGAAAGTTGATCATTTTTTGTGTCCCACCGTATTCCTAGCACCTTGGTGGTCGTTTTTGACATCCGGTCTGCTATGGGAATGGTATCCATTACATCTGGACTGTTCGAAAGCCATTCTCGGAGATTCATGGAGGCCTTTTGAAAAATCGTTTTGCTTCCTTCATAAAATGCACTTGCTTCCGTCGCGGATGCAGCGCCACTAATGAGGTTGTCCACGTATATGTCCCTCGCCAACCTGTGTGCCAGTGCACT
>JASANH010001483.1:0-13781 GCA_030248295.1 Mesodorylaimus sp. YZB2_4 | reverse complement strand
GAACACTTGCTTTAGAAACAACTACTGAGGTCACTGCGCTTTCTGCTAAGGGCAGGTTTGCATTCAATGACGGAGATGGCCAACAATGTGCACGAGAATTCATACAGGCAGTGATCCAAAAAGCGAAAGTGCTCGACTTGTTCAAAGTGCACTGGGTAGAAAAGTTTGTGTCAGCATGGCACGTGCGGTAAACAATGGACGAGCAGAGACTTGAATATCACGCCATACTTGTCTGTGGGGCCATGGGGAGATCATAGTATCGAGGAGATGATGGGATTCAGACCCGAAAAAGAGAGGGTATGCCCGAATTCCTCGCGCACAGGGATGGTGAAAAAGGCGATGGAAATAGTGTCGATTCCTGACCAATTCTTACTGTGGATATTTCGATACGAAAGCGGGGCAGCCAACTTGGCTTCAGTGAAGGAGTTCGATCCAGACCTGATAACAATATTCGGGAAAACGTATCGAGTAGTTGCCGCAATTGAGCACATCGGCTTCGGCCCGACGTCTGGGCACTATATTGTTTATGCAAGACGTAAAAACTTATGGTGGCTGTGCAATGACAGCTGAGTCAGTGAAGACGCAATACCAAAAGATCTAAAAACGATAAGTTTTTTGATGTTGGAAAGGATAAAAACGCCACGTCCTGCTGTGTGCATCAGCATCTTGTAATGAAGGCCATGTCGCACGGTACTGTATGTGCGAGAGTAAGAATTCACAAAGTGTAAAAGAGGCTCGAAATATGCCAGCTTAGTCTGCAAAAAACTGAAAAGCAAAAAAAGAGCTTGTGACACGGACTCGTTGTGAATATGTGACTGATTGTTCTCGCTGTACAAAAGTGCAAGCGCCAGTAACATACTGTACATATATGTTCTATGCTGTATAGAATACAAAAAAGACTAAAAATTCTGCGTCCCGCGCGCTGCAAACAAATGCTGATCAGCAAACATCAAAACCTGTGAGGCCGTTTTCACAATCTCCTAGCATGCCCTGAATATTAGGACACCCTAACTTCTACCCTACACTATTTTGATTTGATCGTCCTAACTGTAGGGCATGTCCTTGCTGATCGTGAAACTGGTCAGCACAGTAAGGTATCTTCTGTACCTCCCCGTCCTGTTAGCAGTTATTCCCTTGAGTGGAAGGGTGGGTGCCAGCCATGACTACCACCTCCACGTGGTGCTGAGCGGGCAACAGAAGTCAATGACTTCTGGCTGAGAGTAGTCACTCTAGATCTAGGGATCGTCGTCCATGCACACAAAGGTAAGTTTGATTTAAGTTTTTGTAGTCTCGTTCTAGGTCAAGGTTTACGCTCGTGGTCAAGTTGAATCACTGGCCGAGATACGAATGCACTGATGGCACAAAGAAAATTTCTCATCGAATTTGCTGCAAAATTTTTGAAGGACTTCAGCTTTGTGTTGCAAGAGTGAATAGCCTTTTCGGTCTAGAACTTCTGTTGAGAAAAAGACTGCTGCTGAAACAGTATTCTGTATGCTCATAATACTGTGGGTAGACACCGGGTCAGGTCGGGTTCAACTCGACCGGACCCGACCCGACCCGACCCGGAAGTCCCTGACCCGAAATTTCTGGTCGGGCTGACCCAAATTCGGTATAAGTTGTTAAAGTTCTTCTCGATGAAAACCATTCACAAATGCTCAGAACGTGGTTGCGTTGGTGTAAAGGTGACTGTGAGGAAATATGAGATGAAGACATCTCACGCACGCGACTCTCCATCTTTTGTTATTCCCTAGTAATCCTTAGTAAATGCAATAACGTTTCTTCATATTTTCCACAATAGTGGTCAAATAATTTTTTAAAAACCTAAGATCTATAAGCAACTAGGGTCTGTCCACTGGGGACAAGATTTAACCAATCCAAATAATAGGCGTGAAAAATAGAGACAACTCTGTCATAACTTTCGGAGTCTGAGACAGCTTATCCTTGATTAAACAAAGAAATACCTGATTATATATGAGCCCCAGGCTGGAGTTGCCTATAGTCTTCACGAAAAATATTGCTCACAAAGTCATATTGTGTTGGACACTAGCTCCTGTCAGAACCTCCTCAACTAATGGAGAGATGTGAGGGTACCAATCACTTTTGAACACAGCAAACTGTTTTGCAATTGTAACATGGATGGTGGCCAAGCATGCTATTATTGATACATATTTGGTGTTATGGTGCAGACTATACTGCTCTTCCAGCCAGGTATACCCAGGAAGTTATGTCAAATTCAGGAATCAAATGTGATTGTAGATACTCCTGGGCCCTGCTAGAAGTTATCAATTCCTTTATAGAGTAAGGCTAGTCCCACTCATTCATCAGAGTTAAAACGAATGTTCATTATAACTCTCACACACATGAACCCTTCCCTTTGCAAAAATTATCAGAACAATTAGTCATTCTCACAGCTTACAATTTGTGTGACATTCTCGGAAATTACGCAGAATGAGAACGTGGAATGAATGTCATTGTGCATACATGAATAGAGCATATACTGCAAATCCTGTAGTCGGACAACTATGAAAAGGTTTCTCAAGTTGCTAACAGTAGTAAGTTGCAGAATTTCTGTATGTTTGACCCGTTTGACCAGATCTTTCTGATTCAGACTGACCAGATTCAGACTGACGAAGGGTTTGATGGATTGGCCCTGATGAACATTCATCGCGATATCGACCTCGACGTTGAAGATATTTTTGAGGCGATTCGGTTTGTCTAAGGTTTCGGAAGGCTTCGATTAATTTGACCAGAGTCGCCTGGATTCGGCAGCAGTGTGCGCTAGTCTGCGTCGTAGTGGTGCTATCGGTAGAAATCTCCCATAAGTCGTGTGAGCGCGTTCGAGATGCTTTAAAAGTGGTGAAATATAGGCTCGGATGAGTGAAATATGGTTTCAGATGGGTGAAATATTGTTTCATGTGAGTGAAAAGTGGTAAAGTGCAGTTTAAGTTGTTTTAAAAGTGGTGAAATATAGGTTCAGATGCTTAAAAAGTAGTAAAATATGGTTCAGCTTGGGCTCAGGCTAAGGCTTGAAAAAAATAGATAAGCGCCTTCGAAAGAGCTTGAAAAACATACCTAGATAAATTTAAAATTGTGAGTTAGTGTGTTAGAAGATTCCTAACTTTTCCTTTACCCCAAACGCCTATTCAGGGTGTTATCAGTATACCTACACTGAGCTTATGGTGATATCTTTACTCGAGTGACCATCTCGATAAACCTTCGACCTACACGACTGTGAAAGGTCTTATTCGATGGAGCTCGTCGAGTTGAGTCAGGATGAGCCCCTTTTCTGAGGCCCGAGCGGTTGCTTAGTCCCCTCCAGGATGCCTGATCCCCCTGAGGTCCAATTGCCAACTTTTTTACTATCAATCCAATAAGAGTGAGAATGGGTTCATTCGAGAGAGCTCGTCGAGTTAATCTAGACAAACATCCTTGAGGCACTCACTTGCTCGCACGGAGCATTCAGCTTTTTAATCTATTAATCAATGGAATAGGGCTGAGCTAACTTTTATACTGGCTGTCGATTGCCCTCTAACCTCGACGATCGTTGATGGTCTCATTCGATGGGGCTCGTCGACCAGAGTCTAGAGGTCGAGCTGGAGAGAGAGCTCTCAGTCTTCCAATCAGTAGGCGTTTTGATTTTGATCAAGATTTCAGCTTGGAGCTTGGAGATTTCCTAGCCGAAAATGCCTTTAAATTGTGGAAGAGGCGAGTCGCCGGATAGTCGGATTTTTTTTTGAGACATCAAGCGCACCTTATATCAGGCCTTTTCTGCTAAAAGTCGTTTTCGAGCAGAAGTCTGTAATAAGGAGTTTGCTTTTAGCAGAAAACGCTAATAAAGAACCTTCCGCGAAAGTTTTTCATTTTATAAAAATAAGGCTCTGCGTTCGTCGAACTTTCGCAAAAGATTGTTCACACTATTGGAAACTTGAAACAAGCCGGACTAAAAACCTGTAGATCCTGATTTTGGTATAGTAAACCTGGCGCCATCAGAATTTATGACCAAATGCAAAATAGAGAGTACAGCCATCAGGAGTTGCTGCGACAGAATCCTCAAATAAGTGAATCCGTCAATTTTCAACTCACAGAATCAACGGTTTCCCGATATTTTTGATCCATGATGATCGAAAATTCACAAAAGACTTACACGAGGTAAGATAACCCACGAAGCTTTAGGGATCGCTTTGAGGCTGGAACCCTAAACCAGCCACCCCGAGGGGCTCAGCTTCAGTGACGGTGCTCAGTGCAAATGTACCACGCCCACCAGGATTCGATCCCGCAAACTTCCGCTTGCGATCCTGATGTCGTACCACTGAGCTATCAGGGCCACAAAAAAAAAAAAACTAGCAACTCACTCAAACTTGGTCTAGTGTGAAGTGCAGCCCCTCCTTGCCTGAAGGAAGATCATCATCCTTGCTCTCACTGCTTACTGCTTCACACGCTGACCAAGGCTGCGTGTTATCGCACGTGTGGCCTGACCAACCGAAATACCCAACTAGGCCGAAAGTTAGATTTCCAGTGTTGAAAGAGTATTGGCGGAAGAACGCTGGATTGCCGTCACGATCTTCACGGATTTCGTTTGACCAATCGGTATTGTAAATTAAGTCAAGACCCGCTTATCGTTAAATATCGTTAAATTTTAGTTTTCAGAGGGCCGTATACGGCACTTGAAAATGCAGAAGAAAAAAGCCTCGTAATTCCAGACTGAAACTCCTGTGGCTATGCCTATTTTTGATGCTGATTAACGTGGGATGTGTGAAATTAAGATCTGAGCATCGCCGAACGACGTATTCCCGGAAGGATGAAAAATTCTGAATTCTCACTTGAATTGCCGCCGAACCGTCAACCCGACAGAAATTTCCTACAATCCATTGGGAAGAGCGCCAAAAAATACTTCTGGGCACTTGTCACCGATGCTCTCAGATCAATCTGAACCCGTCTTAATGTTCACCTTTTATCTCTTTTGACAAAAAAGTGCCACCTTTTATTTGAGAGTTCTGTTTCATCTTCGTGTCTAAAATGCCATTTATGGCAAAAAAGTGCCGTATACGATTTGCTTGGCCCTTGCGGTGTGTTGTGGCAATCAAGTCGGCACGACGTGCCCATACACTACGTGTGGTATGTTCTTGCGTCTTGACCTCTGGTCACCCCTAGTCAAGGATTTCACTGTGAGATTGCACGGGTCGCCTGTTCTGAGACATTGCATTAGGCCCGCCTTTTTCTACAGTATATCGCACTCTGTCACATTCGCTCAAACTCATGGATTCATCATTCTTTATTCATTGATCAAACACTTGACAGTGCACTCGAGGACCAAGATCGTCATCCAATGCTCATCCTTGTGGCGGTACGGCCTTCGAAAACCAACACAACTGCTTCACAGCGACTGCTGTGAGTGTGTACAGTATCACATAAATATACATATACCTGCTCAGAAGTGCAGACGTCTCCACAATTATGAGCGTGTTCTTATCTACATTATATCTCACTCTCGTCTTTGCTTCATCTTGACTTGTCCCCAGCTGAAGCAGGATCAAGCGAGCCTAGCGAGAAGGCTACCCAATGCCGTGCCCAACAAATTAACGAGAACGGATAAGACAGTGATAAGCTGAAGCAGGATCAAGCGAGCCTAGCGAGAAGGCTACCCAATGCCGTGCCCAACAGATTAACGAGAACGGATAAGACCGTTTTTCGTTCTTTTTACAGACTATTTTCGACCAAAACACTGCGTGCCCATGCATGGATCCACTGAAAAATGAGGTGACTGACTATTATACATCCAAACCTCTAAAAAGCATTAATCGCAAACGGAACTTGCAGCCGCGCGCCTGAGATTATTCGTACAGTCCGCCTAACAGGATCGAATGCATGCACTTTTTTAAAAAAATGTTGGAACGAGGGTAGTTCAAAACGTTCCTAGCCTAACCACATATTCAACCTATACAATTCCATAATTATTCTTTTACGACATAACATCTCCTGGGAATAATGCACTTGTTTACACTTCCGTGCAACGCGTGAATATCGGTTAAAAAGAAGGATTACTCACACCCCTCAAAAAACGCTCGAGTAGCTGATTTCACTCCCTCATCACTCAAAAATCTTCCCCCCCCCCCCCCAATAAACTTTTTTTGGGTTTTTCGAATACAGTAGGTAGTACGCTGGGTGCCAGGTCTGGACTGTATGGTGGATGATCAATTTGTTTGAATCCCTATTCATCGATAGCAGCCAGAGCAATTTCTAGTGGGGTTCTAGTGAGATGTGTGGCAGTATAAATTGAAAATTTCACTGTTGCAGCTCATGCGGAAGGTACTCAGGGTACGAACTTCTTTAACTCCCTCCGTCCATAGACACCAGGAAAAAACATCACTTCTTCTTTGCGCCTATCATATCCCCTACTTGAAAACACAATCCAAGATCACCCTCATATTCTTTGTTCGCAGTAACGTGCCTCCGCCACGCGAAAAAAACAGACCAAAATTTCATTTTCGCGATGCAGTCGAACCGCGTGTTTCGTGGTTTCAAAACAAATTCTCTACCAACTGAGCTATACCGGCTCGGTGGTTAAGCCCTCTTTCACGTGATCCCTGACTGCCCTTGCAGCGGGAGCAGACGCTTAACTCTGAACGAAATATTTTCAATAATCGATAACTCAAGAACAAATTAAGCAAAAAGTTTGTTTTTTTTGCAAGCTTCGCAAGATAGGTCAGGTCCGCTGTCGTACCAATTTTTATCGAAAATTGTCCAGTAGCTGACGAGCGACGGATGAAAGAGGCCAAAGAAGGGACTATTTTTTGGAATAACTTCTCAGAAATAAATGATTTCAAAAAATGAATATCAAAAGGCAGATTCCGGAGGCTCAAGCTTTCAGAAAAACTAACATTTACAACTGTACGAACTCTGGTTGTTGCTCTAGGCTGATGTTAATCCTCCTCCTCCTCCTCCTCCACCTCCTCGTCTTCTCCCCCTGAACAAGAAATCGCGTATTCTGGCACTCAATAACGGCAGAACGGATTCTGATAAAAATTGGCACGATTGAGGGTTCGGCCGATTCTGCTACGTGTGCAAAAAATCGAAAATTTTTGTCGAACCCTTTTCCAGTTATTAGCCGGCGAAAATCGTCCTCTAGCACTAGGTGTCTGGTTGGCTGGTCTAAGCAGGCACTGTCGTGCCTGCTGATTTTGATAAAAATTGACATGGTAGCGGATCTGACCTATCTTGCAAAGCTTGCGAAAAATCAACCTTTTTGGTTCAATCATTCTTGACTTATCGACTATCGAAAGTAACTGGCTCTGGTAATTCTGTTCTTTCGTCGGGGAGCTCAGAAACAACAACTGAACGGGTTGAGGTACAGCGCTATCGATTGGCTAGGCTCACTTAGCGCGCTCTCACGAAGATGGGTTTAGTGTATGTACATACACCAATAAATTTGCTGATAATAAATTGAGAATATGTGAACGAATATAAATGATGTGGAAAGAATTTCCATCTGCAGGACATGTTCTTTTAAATGTGAAGTGATATTGCTGAGGAAAATTAGAGCTAATAACAACCTTATAAAAATTACGGATCCTATGTAAGTGTTCAGTTTCAGCTTCTGATGGAATACTCTGAGGATATAGAAGTTAAGACCACTCGAGCTTGCTCAGTTCTCCTTACAGATGAGTTTCTTTGTTTCTCCTGCCGCCTATATATCTGAGTACATATTCTAAAAAATGCGCATTTCATGAGCAGGCACGGTAGTTCGGGTAAGAGTTTCAGACTATGAACTGGTCGATTCGTAGGCGGTCTTTACGAGTAATTTCATGGGCGCGGGCTACCGTTCTGTTTGATGCTTCTCTTTTTAAGAGGTTTGGAAAAAGGTGTATAACAGTCAAGTCACTCGACTCTCTCAGTTGTAGGAACAAGTGTTTTGAGCCAAACTAGTTTCTAGCAAAAAACGGAAAAAGGGTCTATTATTTCCAAAAAGTCTGTTATCACAGACTCCAAACTTTTAGACCAGATGATGCACACTGAGGAACCAGGGCTTAGGATGGCTGGTCTACTCGGCCACAAGAAAAAGGGGAAGTGGCCCAACATGTTAGGCACTGCACACACAACTTGTAATTGCTCGCACACATACTGTATGTATGCCTTGATATGTCAGCATCCAAGCCACAAAGCTTGTGTTCTGTGTATGTACTGCTGCTGTTCAGACAGGCTCCCCAAAGGCAGCTGTGCTGTTCCAGACAAGCAACCTGCATACTGCATGCTAAAGATGTAGCGCTGAGAGCGAAGTGATATTGCTTATCGTTACATGCCTAAGCCTCGATGAACACTGAAAAATCTTTTCGCCTTCTTCCAACTTTATGTTCATGCTCACAGTTTATCATATCAGTAATGACACACTCAAGGATGAAAGGGCACATGACACAAAATGATTTACCTGGCCGCGAGTCGAACACTCCCTAGTAACAATAACTGCAAGCGCTACTACTATAGCCTGAGAGTTAGACACCCCCAGCTCACTATGTGGACAACAAGCACAAGATTTGCATGATCCTCTGCTCGTTGCCACGATCAATCGTCTTGTTAATATTCGTGCAGAGAAAGCAGCTTCTGCTCAGACATTTTTCCTAAACCATGGTTGCGCTTAGCAGTGGCCGAGTAGACCAGCCATCCTAAGCCCCGGTTCCACTGTGTGCATTGGATGGTCTAAAAGTTTCGAGTCTGTTATGACAGACTTTTTTGGAAATAATAATCTTTAAAAATGGCGGAAGCTCCGATCACAGCTGGCCTTCCTTGCATTACCAAATGTCCAATCATGCGCCCAAACATTTTCCACGATGACCTGTCGTACTCAAAGCCCAGTCTCGGAATACGGTGGTCAATACTGCCTAGAAAATGGGATTCGCCAATTGAGTTCAGTCCAATTGTTATTTCCTTGGGCTTACCTTCGAATAAACGCGGGAAGACATGTTTCTGATACAACATGGCGTAGCTGTCGATTATGGCATCGCCGACACCCATCTCCTTTGCGAATTTGATTGTGACTGTTGATATTCGGAAATGTCAGGCGATTTAAAAATTGCGAACAGCTGATCCACGATAGCTTCATTATCCAGTGACCGGGCGATCCTGATGTCACGCGATTCAGCATTCCTCACTGACGGTATTCAGATACAGTTCATATAGCCTCCATGAATTCTCTTCAAAAATGAAATCTCCATCACTCATATCTGCAACAAAAAGCTCAATCTATCGCAAGCTTCAAAACTGCTCTTTCGTAAACCGACTCACTCATCATTATCCACTCATTAGCTTCGTCCAAGTCGCATCTGTGCACCGCTACGATAAGTTTACACAGTGCCAGAGGTATTTTGAAACCGGCTGCGACTGTTGCTATTGATTCGTCGCTGTACATGTCCGCTACAGGATCCGTTTCCTATGAAAACAATACAGGAACTACTGTATAGCCATTCTCGACAGTTCACATAAGCCTTTTACCAGACTTTCCAGCGTTTTATCAGTCTCGGCCCTTGATAATTGGCTCGTGACCTCAGTGATAAGACCGGGGAAATTAGGCACGCCTGAATGCCCGATAGGAGTCGATGCGACCAGGCACCTGGGTGTGATTAGACCGCAGCCAAGTGTGGCGTGTATGCGCCACTAACATATCCATCTCCGTACGGATTTCGCAGTGCATCACCGAAAGCCGGTAACGTGGCGTTCAAATTGGGCTGACTGAACCGCCTGATGTCAGCGTTGCTTCGTCGATCCACCGAGCCACCAGTTGGTTTTGGCCTGAAGCTGACGGAGTCTTGCATCCCCACTTTCTTTTCATTCCGTTTCCGTGTTTCTCGATCCTGTATAGAGGGCACGGATAACTTTCATGACAACGAAGTAGCATAAAATCACTTACCGAGTCGTCACTGCCATCGCTTAATGTGATAGGCGGTTGCATACTGCCGAATTCTCGTTCGATGGCGGACCGGCCAGTGGCGAAAGTCGCGAACTAAAAAGAACATCTCTTAATCGAGCAAATAATAAAACTATCGTTCCATATCACTTACATATAGATTGTAGTAAAAGACGCGTTTCACAGTTGCCAAATGCAAGTCCTTTAGTTCGGTTCCGTCGGCCGACACCATAAAAACTTCGTTGTTGGCTCCTAAAGTGGTTAGATACCGGCTACTGAATACTTTTTTTGCGGCTTGTCCAACGCTTTCCATCGATAACGGTAGCTCCATTAGAACCTCGAAAGAATTCATCTTCTCATTTCCTTAGTAATGAAATTGTCAACTACACTTGCATCATCGCCTCTGCCGACTCTGGTAAATCCGATCCCAGTCACTCTGACAGGAATAATTTTGACGAGCTAAACGAAAAGCCGTTGTTTCAACCAAATATCATACTTAACCCATAGTTCCCGAACCCTAGTTTCAGATTTGGCTGCTTCAAATTTCTTTTTCCGCCCAGCATTGTCACGAGAACCGCCCCAACTGGTCAAAGATCGCTTCTTCGAATCTGCCTTTTCATTGTCACTGGCGCGTATGGACTTCGCCAAATTAGCGCACCTTTCCCAGTCTATAACAAATCTACACGATTGTACGGCTTTTGGCAGTCATTGCAATATCAATCATAGCAATACCTTTTTCATCCGACAATGCCAATGAGGTGATGCCTGCGCCATCCACGGGGTCACCAGTCGAATGTTTCTCCTTCGGATGCATGCACCCGAAACATTCCTGTTACCGATCGGCTGAGGACTTTGCTCCCAGCCCGTACAATCGCATGGTACACCACCGTCCAAATACATGCAATGGGGTTTCTCCCAAAAAAGTGAGACACTAGGTAGTCAAAATTTCCTCAGATATACAGAACACAATTCGAACTACCGCACCTCTATTTCGACATGTTTAGACGAGGCGTGATTACAATGATCGCAAGCATTCGAACCTTGACGGCGGCAATATCCGTAACAGCCACATCCGATTTGACTGCAGCGCCCACGCAACTGCCCTTTAGGGTCTCGACGTGGCCCTCGATGTCCGTCGTCGACGGACCGAGAAGCCATTTGTAGTCCTCAAACAAAATCGATCATTCGTGCCGCGCCAAAAAAACATCAAAAATTTACAAAGCTACCTGTAAAACTGCAAGATTTTTACCGATTGACAAAACTGAGTAAGAAAATGTTAGAATTATAAAAGTTACGGCGCCAAAGATGAAACTAAAATGAAATCATGGCTATGCCTATCTTACAGTATCCATGGGACCATTTGCGTCATGGCTACCTAATAGATCTGAAGCAGGCTGGTGCGTCTAGAAAAAAGGTTATCGATTGACATGTCAGGTAGGCGGAGGAGCGTGTGCTCCGCCTCCTTCGTGCCAACCAGCCTCTTGTAGCCCGACCACACAATCGGTCGCGGGACTGGGCATCATCGAAGCTAGCAAAAAGATAATTACATATTTTGATTGAGCTCAAAAAGTTATGCGCACGATCTTCTTTACTCCAAAAAAGGGCACACTTCTGACACTATTCAAATGTTCCGGCTGAACTGATCAGCAAGTAAAACAAAGTTTCTCGCCAAGGGTCGCTCCAGGGTCTGCTCTTTCCATGCAGAGCATGACCCTCGCCAGGGTCTGCTCCGCCGTGGAGAGCATAACCCTCGGGAGAGCACCCTGGAGCACACCCTCGGCCTATCCTACAGCACACAGGACAGGATCCTGTCCAACGAGGGTGGCGAAAGTTGACAGAGTATCCTACGCACATCAGCCCGCGTGGATACTCTGTCGCACAGAGAATCACAGCACGCCTACGGGACATGCATCTATCTCTGAATCATCACTCCAGACCACGTCACATCTCATCTTCTGTTCGGCAAGGCCCGCCTAGCCCCGGCTCGTGGATCTATGACTATTTCACGCCTCGAGTTACTAGCTGTTCACATCGGTGCCAAGTGCCTCAACTTAATCGTTCTCGTGCGCAATCGCATTCGCGACATACGCCAGTATCCAGGCATCGAATTCAGTTATGTCCCCACTACCGACAATCCTGCTGATTTGGCTTCTCGGGGTACAACTGTATCGATCTTATTAAACCAACGACTGTGGTGGCATGGCCCCTCCTGGCTTTGTGATCATTCTGCTGTTTCACGGCCTGTAACGGACATCGGCGCCACGCCAGCTTTACAACAGCGAATCGAATCCGAGGAGCGAACACCAACGACAAAAACGGTTGCATCTGAAGGTCCTTTGCCAGTGGTTGGAATGGTTATCGACCATCATCGTCATTCATCCCTTACAAAACTTCTTCATATCACTGCTTATTGCCTACGCCTCTTCCACAAGAAAACTCGCTTCATGGCGCACCCGATATATATACTGTATGAGTAATACACGCAAAACAAACCTCGTCAATCGGAATTCTGAACCTTTGAAATAAGTCTTGGCATTGGGTGGGGGGGGGGGCGGGGGGGGGGGGGGGGAGAAAAAGCTGTGCAATACAAATAAGCATAATGACTGTTTGCGATCAGGTTTAGCTCTGACAGCAGTACTTATACAGTATCAGTCACTATATAATCACAGTCATTCAACAAAGTCGCTGGACACTCAAGGGGGGGGGATTATCGCGACTACTGAATACATATTCATGTAGCACATTCAGCCCATAATATTGACAAAACCCCACAATCCTGGGTGGTGGGGGGGGGCGGGGGGGGGGGGGGGTGGGGCAACATAAAATACCCCTTTATAAAGAGTTGTATAATAGTTTTCAGGGCGACGATGGATCAAATGGAGTTTTCTGTGGGGGGGGGGGGGGTGGGAGACGGGAGGAAGCTGTCTCCGCCGGAGTAAAGTTAGAGATTTTTCTTGACTGATCTGGAGAAGCCGTTCGCCTTACCTGCTCTATAGCCTCTAAAATGTGAATCTCAACTTCGTTTACGTAAGGCTCATTGCTCACTTCATCCACCTCATCTACATCCTCATCCACTTCTACAGTACCTCTTTGGCGAGCAAGTCTCGACCAGAATGAGGATATTTGCTGCCACGTCAACCAGTTTTCAGGATCTGGAAATTGCACCTCCCTCCGCATTTGCTCCGCTACGTCCTGTGGTGTATGTTTTCTTCCAGTTGTAATTCCTTCTTGGAATTTCTGCTTCAGATATTCCTTTTGCGCAGCAGTAAAGCGTTTTACCCTCCGGGATGCTTGAAGCGCCCATCCTACGGGAAGCTGATCTGCCTCAGGCGCTGTAGTTCGCTCTTCATTTGCAACATTCCGAACAGCAGTTTCAATAGCCGGTATACTGGAGAACAGTTTTAGGCGGTCCAGATGGGTCTTATAATGGTCAATGGAAAAATCTCTTAAACTTTTACGTTCACGGCGGAAGACATGCTTCCCTACTCGGATATGTCTCGCCAGGTTTCTCTCATATTGGTACATTCTGACGCATCCTTCCTCTGGACAGGCGAAAAGACGCTTTTGTTGTGCAGTCTCATGTTCATCACCATTGTCATCTAGCTCATCAGTCTCTTCATCCAATTTCTCTTCCTCTAATGATGCAGTTTCAAGGTTATTGTTGCGATGGCACATTCTCTTGCCTCCAACTGGATTGCCATCAAGTGAGCGCCACAAATCTTCATGTTCATGAATCGAGGGCCTACGCAGAGCTTCTTCTGAGCTACCAAACGCTCGCAACTTTGGAATACCTGCAGGTTTTTCCCGGTATTCAAGCCTTAGACCAGGGCCTATTTCATATGCTCGCCAAACTTTCATTCCATCAGTGGAAAATACGAAATTGTAG
>JASANH010000221.1:0-13836 GCA_030248295.1 Mesodorylaimus sp. YZB2_4 | reverse complement strand
GGATAGAGGGGGTAGAGATCGGATCAGATCGCCTAAGCCTTGTCTGATTGCGTGTGATTGCATGTGAGGCGTGTGATCTGATTGCGTGTTAGGTATGGGTCTAGTCGAGTGAGTAAGTGAGTTGTATGACTGTTAACATGCAGTACTGTAGGCTGGCTGGACAATTGGCCTTCGCTTGGAGCCAGGGCTTGGTCAGTCAGGTCAGGTCTTGGTCCTGCCCGTTCACTTTTTGCTTGCTTTTGCCGCAATTTTATCGATGCAAGCTGGAGGAAAAAACTTTGATTCCTTGGTGCTTGCCTCATACGGCGGATAAGTAAGTTCCATCGTTACTCCTGTGACCATGTTTGAGGGGGGATTTGAGGAAAGCCGACAAGCGTCTGTATTACCGCTTTGCATTTAGACACCATTTAACTGAGCTAAGATATATCGGACATATCGGATATATAGTCGAGCTATATTCGACACAAAAAAGATACCATTACCGTTATAACGCGGTCTCTAAAAATATATATCGTTATCGTTACCATTAATGACGTTAACCAAAAACGATGTCGTCAAAACAATATTAGCGTCAAAACTCGCGAAATTGATCGAAGATAGAGCCGCGCGAGGAGCCAAGTAATGTACGCAGAAGAAAAAGACGAAGCTATTCGCGCATGGTACAAGTGCAGCGGCATTGCGGCATCATCGAGCTTCGAGAACTGGAATATTTACTGATCGTGAGATTCAAAATTTACCTGGCTGCTGGTTTCGATTTTGAGTGTTGGTAATATTCGTCCATTTCGTGAAAAAGATATGTGCTAATAATTTATTCATGGAATCTTCGAACTTAACATATGGTTCCCAAAACAATCAAAATCCAAGCTCTAGATTTCTTCAGAAATTATGAAGGTTTCCCAGGGAATTTTCATTTCCGAGGGTCTGGAGAAAATCAGAATTTTCTAGGATTCCGTAGGAAAACTAGAAGTCTTTAGTTCCTAGGGAAACGCCGAAGTGGGCTTTAGGGCCTGTGTAGTCCTGGAGAACTCTAAGTTTTCGGAACATGGGCAGTGCCACTCCTGTGTGCCCATGCAGTGTGACTGTCATTATGCAGTGTGAGTGTGACTCGCCTCTGATAGGCATAATTATGTTAACATTGCAGATCGCTCCTCTCTTTATGTGCTCTATTTCGAATTACAATGGTTTGAACGCTCTTCTTTTCATTGTATGCACAGCCAAGAGTGCGCAGCCCGTGAATTTTACTTGCATCGCACTCGCAAACTCCTGTCTCATAGACCAGCACAACAGCATGTTCATGTTCCATCACATCACCTAAAGCAGATATTCAAACTGTAAGGTGACGATGCACATAATACATGAATTATTCTACCCACACGCTTCTTGAACAGTCGTCAATCAGTGCGCATGAAATTCAGACGCCTAGCCCACCAGGCCACGAAATGGGCTCACATCTCTATTCCTTTTTTCCTACGTCGGCAGGAACCAAAAGGCATTTTTGCAAATCAACAAACAGGTGCAACGTAGCATATATTAACATTTGGGCGTAGGGCATATTCCCTTTCAATGGAACGGTGTCAAGACCTCATCAATGATAGGCTTGACTTCTTGGCCTAACCTTATCTGCATAGTCCCCATTCATCGTCGCTCATTGCGGGCCGTTTTGCACCAATCCAGTTGTAGACCTAACCTCATCTGCATAGACCTCATTTATCGTTGTTCATTGCGTTCCGATACACCGACTGTTCGATCTTGCGAGAAAGACTGGATTTCCAAGATGATTTCTGTGATTCATGTAAAATAATGGCTAGACGTGTGTGTTAGGCTCAGTATAAAAGGCGGCGTGTTTCTTTGTATAATACCAGTATCATCACCACGGTTATTCTCCAGCAGTCGGCATATTAAACGTTGATTCACTCGTCTTTGGTTTTTTTGGTCCGAATTCAATGTATCGAGCACGCGGCAGTCGCAGGGTCAACGGTGGCCGATTCAATCCGTATCCACGATTCGGACCAGTCAGTAAGTAGTGTCATAGTGTGGTGTGGTTACGTAGGTTCAGTCCAACCCGTAGCCAACTTCATTACATTTTGGGGGCCGTTCAGGTCTGATCCGAGGGAAGTCAAATCTAATAGCAATCTGATCTCACTAGATCACCTTTGAATCTCAAGAGATACAATCCTCATATCTCAACAGATCATAACCGATCCTGCGGGGTCCGTGTCTCAATGGACCACAATCGATCGCAATCGATCCGGTGGAATCTTTGTATCTCAATAGATCATCAGCTCGTAGCAGCCTCTGCTGAACTATAGACTGTACCATCAAAGGTTTTTTTGAGTCAGTTCTGTGTATGCCTATTGACCTCAAATAGGTAAATCAATAAGGGCATAGACAACTTAGGGAATCATCAATATGGCGGAGGCAGCAGGAATAGGAGCATTGGTAGCCGCTATGGCGAACATAAATCAGCCGTTTTTACCGTATTTGTGACAGTAACTCACTAACTGGTGAACTTACGCAAGATATCAGCGAGTGCTTCGAGCAGTTCGAGTATCACGCTGATTTAGTCGCAGATACAACTGATAAGATACGACTGATTGAGCTCAAGAAAGCAGTGAAAAAAAGGGCTTCAGACATTTTGCGTGGAGCAACAGCAGCTCAAGTCGATACATACGCACTTGCCAAAGCGTTTTTAAAAACTAACTTGGTTTTTCCGCATCAAGTTGCCGTTTGGCGTCAAAAACTGCAAAGTAGGAAGAAGCAGGAAAGCGAAACAGTAGCCGACTATTTGCGAGAATTAAGAACATTAGTGCAGCAAGCGTACAGTAACGAGGGTGAAGGTGCACGTAACCTCGTTTTAAAAGAGAGATTTGTCAGCGGTTTGGAAGTGACGGATAAATCGCACAGTAACTACAAACTGTGAAAAACCGCATATTTAGCAGTGGGTAGAAATCTGGGGGATGTAGTAGCAGCTGCCAATACTGCTGAATCAAACCAACGTACTGTATGTTCTCTCTGACTCCTTCAGTCGTGGCTAACGCCTCCCCACATAACGTCAACAACAGCCTCCAATTGGCTTTGGGTGGACCGAACCGTAGTCAAAACTACGCCAATGGTCGTCGCAGACGTTTCGGAAACAGCAGTCAACGAGGAGGTTTCGGGACGTCATCCACGGGATCCGGTGCCAATCAACAACCCGCATCAACACAAGATCAAAGCCAACAGTGTTCCTACTGTATGATGGGAATTACGGCCATCTTGCCGACCAATGTCGATTGATGGCCGCGGGCAAATTTCGTTAGACGCAGAATCAAGGGCAAAACCCGTGCAATCACTGCGGAAATCGAGGACACATTCGTTCGAACTGCAAGTTCTTTTTGGCTGCCAAGCAACGGTTAAATGGCCAAGAGCCATTGTCATCGGCGAAGACTCAGGTCAGTAACCAAAGAGGGCATGCTCAGAGGGGTCATCACTCCAGTAATCGTGGTCAGGGAAATGATTTTTCGCGTCCTCGAGGAAACCATAGGACAGGTAGCCATAATGAAAACCCACCGCAGCCTCAGACTTCTGGAGGCCACCACGTAGCTTTAGAAGAAGAAGAGTTCCTCCAGGAGGATTTCTATTCTGCTGAGTGTAATCTTTTGGAAGTATTTAACAACAGCGATCTTGAGGAACAGCATCTTCACCCTGACCTTTACAGCGAGTATGTGTTTTGCGACTATGCACAGGTTGTTTAAAGTTCGGTCATCCCGAATGCAGCCAATTCGGAATGACCGAACTTTAAATACGGAAATACATCAAGTCCAGAAAGTAAGCAAAGAATTTGTCTACACAGTCTACAGAGTTTTCATAATACTCTGCTCTAATTTAGCAGCCAGTGTCTGGCCCCTTGCAACAACGAACGCAACAAACGCAGAACAGCAAGGAAGGACCTTTGCCCGCCGGTCGAAGAGCCGTGGAATGAATAATGGAGGAAGCTTGAAACCACCCATGTTCCTGATAGGGTTTAACACCATTGTTACCTTATTATGTGCGCCAGTGAGGTGGATTGTTCGTATGACGTGGAAAGCAGTTGGAAAGTATGTGACGCGATGCCGCAAGTTGAATAAAAAGCACAAAGGGCACCCTCAGAAGAATAGAGTAAAAAACCTCACGTGTGCCGGATTTAAAAAATCCTTTATCCCCGCTGCAATTCCTTGGGTAAAATTTTTAGACGCAGAGACACAGTCACGTGCTTTGCTGGACATAGGAGCAGGGAAAAGTTTTATTAGCGAAGCCTTGCTAGGAACACTTGCTCAGAAGTACCCAGCATTGGTGGTAAAAACGTGCAAACCACCTCCTATGAAATCAATCAATGGGACGGCAGCAATAGCTCTCGAAAGATGGTCATAGCTCGCATCGAAGTATTAGGCCGAGTCATCATGCATCCTTTGTATACGTATTTTGGATGGCCTTCCGGTTCCTATGATTATTGGTAGGGACATGATGGCTAAATGAGGAAAATTACAATTCGATTTCTCTCAACGCATGCCAATTAGTGCAGCTATTATCGATATATGTGCTGATAAACGTAGCACAAACCATCATCCACAAGCAGGTGACGCCATTTCCCTCATGCAAACAGTCACCTTGCCACCTCGGACAGAGAAATTTGTCTGGGGGTGCAGGAGCTAAGAAGAGGGATTTGGTGGTACAGTGTGTTCCAACGCAAACTACGAAGCATTATCAAGTGATACTGAGATTTTGGTTGCACATGCAGTTGCAAACATGCACAAAGGTCGAAATCCTATCCGGGTCATGAATTGTTCACAGAATCCAATATCACTGTCGGCAGGGACCATGCTAGGACATGTCGAAGAGGTAGCTGAAATAATACCCACTGACCTGCATACGCTGACCCACCACGTGCAGAAGAAGGAAGACCCGATAGACCAGATAAAGAAAATCAAATTCGATAACCCGCATCTGGATGAACACCAGAAAGCGGACATGATATCATTTTTGTTACGTTGGGCAAAAAAAAGTTTTTTCGCCACCAGCACACTGGACCTAAGGCCTGCTGATATTAAAATAGAACATGCAATCAATACGGAAAATCACCCACCCATCCATTTGCCACCCAGAAGATTGCCATTTCGCCAAAGAGAAGTGATAGACAGAATGATCGATGAAATGAAAGCTGGCGATCAAATCGAGGATTCACATAGCTCATGGGCCAGTCCCATTTGTTTAGTGCGCAAGGAAACCAACGAGTGTCGTTTCTGTTTTGATTATCGAGCACTGAACGCAATCACAGCACGGGACGAGTTCCTTTTACCACGCATCGATGATATTCTGGACTCTTTGTCAGGAGCGAAATTTTTTTCCTCGCTGGATTTGATATCCGGTTATTAGCAAATAAAGCTGAAAGACGGCGATAAGGAGAAAACCGCAGTTCGAATGCCTGGAGGGGGTCACTACTAGTGGAAAGTATTGCCATTCGGGTTAACGAACTCACCAGCCGTTTTCATGCGCTTCATGAACGCCGTGTTGTCAGGATTGACATGGAATAGATGTCTAGTTTACCTGGATAACATCTTGGTCTTTGCATCCACGTACGAGAAGCATCAACAGCGTCTACAAAATGTATTTGAACGCTTGCACAAGGTCAACCTTAGGCTAAAATTATCCAAATGTAGTTTCCTAAGAACGGAGATTCCGTTTCTTGGACACATCATATCCGCATCTGGTCTGAAATTGGACGAAAGCAAGGTCAAAGCCGTGTGAGATATGGCGACCCCCAAAGATCGAAAGGCAGTACGACGATTCTTAGGAATGTGCTCCTTTTACAGACGTTTCATTCAAAATTTTTAATCGATTGCTAGGTCCCTGTTTGAACTTACTAAAGAAAGCACCATGTTCGCATGGGATAAAAAAAGCACAGACTGCATTCGATGAACTAAAACAGCGGTTGACATCAGCACCCATACTGGCGTACCCAGATTTCCAAAAACAATTTGTGATCTACACTGACGCGAGCAGGGAAGGTTTAGGAGCAATTTTGGCTCATAATGACGACAACAATTTGCAACATCCGGTCGCGTACGCAAGTCGGTCACTATTGCCAAGCGAATCAAAATACCCACTCACTGAATTGGAGGGCTTAGCATTATATTGGGCAATCAAGTTGTTCAGACCCTATATCTATGGCCAGAAACTCACAGTGATCACAGATCACCTTCCGCTGGTGTACATTTTCAAGAACAAGACGTATGATGGCCGTTTTGCGAAGTGGATAGCAAATTTGGCTGGTATGCATTTTGAAATTAGGTACCGACCAGGGAAAAAGCACGCAAATGTCGATGCACTTTCATGGGCAAGCATCAACGAAACTGTGCTGGCAGCAGTAGAAAAAGAAGTAACACAACTGGATTTCAGTAAATGGGAAGAGCATGCGAAATTTGCTAGTCTTGCTTTACAACAACGGAATGATAGTACATTGAGAGCCAGGATCGAGTTTTACGACAGTGGCATATTGCCACATGATGAACAATTAAGCTGGAAGTATAGTTCGATGCGATGCGTCAAATAAGCTTGCGATGCGACGTTTCAGGCACCTTTTTACATTGTCATTTGACCCAAAAGTGTCGCATCGCACGCTTATTTGGCGCATCGCATCGAACTATGTATACTTCGGGCTTTAGCGAAACAATTTCTGCTTGAAAAAACGCATTATCTGATCAAAGACGGTGTGCTCATGCATCTCATGAAATGGGGCAAGAATGCAGAACCTGTTTTCCAGACAGTCATTCCCCATAATCTCAAAGGAGATATCTTGGAACAATGCCACAGCGACATGTTCGCATCCCATTTTGGCATCGGTAAGACATTCGATAAGGTAGCACAGCGCTACTATTGGGACGGCTATTTTCAGGATGTGGAACGCTATGTCAAGCAATGCCCATGGTGCGCCAGATACAAAATTCCCACACGCAACAATGTAGCTCCGCTGCAGAACATGCTAGCCACTGCAGGACCATGGGAACGGGTGGGCGTGGATCTATTTGGTCCGCTGCCACCAACCAAATCTGGAAACGAGTATATCGTAGTTTTCACGGACTATTTTTCCTGTTGGGTCGAAGCAGTGCCGCTGCCTAACAAGGCATCCAAGACAGTAGCATTAGCATTCATTCAAGAAATCCTATGTCGTTATGGTAGCTGCAATGAATTAATCTCAGATCGTGGTAAGGAATTTTTATCGAGCATGATGCAGGACGTGTGCAGTTTGTGCGACATCGAGAAGAAGAACACCACGCCGTATCACTCAATGTGCAATGGTCTCACTGAAAGATTAAACGAAGTTCTGGGAACCATGCTGGGGATATATATCATACAGTACCTAGAGGACTGGGATATAGTACTTCCATTCATTCTATTTGGGTATCGATCATCGATTTAGTCATCTCTTAAGTACTCGCCGCACAAAATTCTGTTAAGAAGGGAACCAAGAATTCCTGGCGAACTGTCAGCTCAACCAGTCGAACGAAAGAAGACTCGCGATTACGCCGACCAAGTAGCAGCTGGATTGCAGACCATGAAAACCATCCTACGCGACAATTGGCGTGAGGCACAAGAACGGCAGAAACGGCACTACGACAAGGACAAAGAACATCATGAGTTCTCGATCAACAGTTTGGTCTGGTTACAAACAGTGCCTAAAGGTTTTGGAGCCAAGCTGCAGGCCAAATGGGATGACCCTTACATCATCTTGGCCAGACCCTCAGTGGTAGACAGCGTCATCCGTCTTTGGTCGCAACCGGCAGCAAAGAATATGATTGTCCACAATAATCGGCTGAGACCATGCTATGCCCCATGGCAATTACCACCAATGCAAGACGAGGACGATGATGAGGTGCAATCTGCACCTACGGAACCGACGGTAGATCGCATAGAAGCACCAGTTGCAAATCCCAGGCAGCATGCACCAGTCGCCCAACCTGAAGTTGACCTGATAGAACCAACACACGCTCAGGAAAAAGCAGTTGACGCAGACGTGTCGCCAATATTCGCAACACCGCCGACATCACCTGCGACCTCATTTAACCATAGGAATAACGCCAAGATACAACAGCGAAGCAGCGACGACGCATCACAAACCGACACCGCGCTCACCCCCGCGATCAACACCCTAGCTCGACCTACGACCATTGGTCCAACAGCAACGACGTCCGTACCAATAGAACTTCCATGCCACCATCAAATTACAACGCGGACGCGGCAAGCAAGATTACGGGCCAATCCTGCCAAAGAAGTATGGTACGAGCCAGATCCATGGAGGAAGTAGCACGATCGAGGACGATTCGTTTCTAAACCCTAGGCGTTGGCAACGTAGCATATATTGACATTTGGGCGTAGGGCATATTCCCTTTTAATTGGAACGGTGTCAAGACCTCATCAATGATAGGCTTGACTTTTGGACCTAACCTCATCTGCATAGACCTCATTCATCATCGTTCATTGCGTTCCAGTGCACCGACTGCTCTCGATCTTGCGAGAAAGACTGGATTTCCACGATGATTTCTGTGATTCATGTAAAATAGTGGCTAGACGTGTGTGTTAGGCTCAGTATAAAAGACGGCGTGTTTCTATGTATGAGACCAGTATCATCACCACAGTTATTCTCGAGCAGTCGGCATATTAAACGTTGATTCACTCGTCTTTAGTTTTTTTGGTCCGAATTCAATGTATCGAGCACGCGGCAGTCGCAGGGGCAACGGCGGCCGATACAATCCGTATTCACGATTCGGACCAGTCAGTAAGTAGTGTCGTAGTGTAGTGTGGTCAGGCTATGTAGGTTCAGTCCAGCCCGTAGCCAACTTCATTGCACAGGTGCCACTCATCAGCTCTCTTACCACTCAAACCAACAGTCAGATTGTTATTTGCTGGAACAAAAAAGTGCCAGTTTACTTCGTGTAAGAGAGCACACAGTGATTTGCAAAATATAGGAATTACAGGGCGCATGCATTTTAGGACCTCCGAAAATAAGAAGCAGATTTATTGGCTCGATTATAAAGACAGCACAACTAAATTCAGTTCAAACATAGTACAACAAAGCCGATTTTCCGAACAGCCGGCAGTGTGATAATTCTCTCGGTTCTGCTTGAAAGAAGTGACTTCAGCCGCGAAACTGACGCTGGTCAACTGCAGATGGATCAGCTGGCGCCAGCCTTCTGATGTTGGAATGCCTGAAAAATAGATACTTATGAACGATCTGATCACTAAACAACCCTTTCTGTGTGCTCAGAAATCTGGCTAGTAAATCTCTGTAAAGCCTCCGCAGGCAGTAAAAACCCAGAGGAAATAAGACTGACGAGCCCACCTGAAACAGGATCGCGGCCAAATGAGAGAAAAGAATTAGTGGCGGGGGGGGAGGGGTGGGGGAACGGACCAGAAATGTAGCCAGAGATTCATAGCATGACACTGAATTCAGTACAATCAAGTATGGGCAAGGTCAGCTGCGTTGGGGTTGGGGAAGGGGAGGAAGTAGAAATCAGATCAGAGCACCTAAGCCTGATCTGGTTGCGTGTGAGATAGGTAAGGCCAGGTCAGGTTTAGGTCGAGTCGAGTGAGTGAGTTGTATGACTATTCACATACAGCACTTTAGGCTGGCCGGACAATTGGCCTATGCTTGGAGGCCAGGCCTTGGTGGATTGTTTTACGTATTTAACATCCATAAGTTGCCACATGAAAACTTGGATGATTACAACTACATCTTGGAAGTGGCATCACCCCAAAAAAATTTTGAGGCCTGGTTCAATGCGAACAAAGGATGCAACATTAAGGCGGCCACTAAAAAGCGATGCTGGATGCGTTCAAAAACTTGTTGAATTTCTTTATTTGGAAAGGCGGTTGGAGCACTGAAGCATCCGCCAAGGCCACTGATCTATTGAACTTCATCAAATGGCACATGACGGGCACGAATAGAGACATTTTGACGCAAGGTGCTGCCAGAGGGACCCGAGCACAAAGTCGTCGGAAAAATGGCAGTGTTGCCTATTTGCGTGGGCTTCTTAATCGCCCGGAGGCGACTCTAAAGTTGGACGAGGCGAAAGCCATGATCGAAAGTAGTGAAGTTGGTGTGATGAACGAGGCGCCATACAATATCATCGTCGACTATTTGTGCGCCATGGTCCAGCTGTATTGGGCGCAGAGGCCTGAGATTGCACAAAATATTACGGTCGACGAATGGCTGAAGCGTGATACAAAACAAGAGACGGCCATGGGCATGGTCGATGTAATCGAAATCAAGCAGCACAAGACTGCTAAAACTGTCGGTCCTCATTGCATCGCTTCAATGCCCAATCAGTCCAAGCTGATGCAGTTTTGTTTCGATATCTGCCGACAAAGATTGTTGCCGTTGGGTGCCGCGGTTGCTGCCAACAAGCAGCCATTATTGATCTCATACAACGCCAAAAAACAGATGAAAAACGCCAGTTCTCGCTCCAAACGGTTCTAAATTTCTATCGGCGTGAAAAACCCATTTACATCGCATACTATTCGCCACGTTTTCACAAGTGATTTGTACGCATAATTGGATCGCGAGACCAGCAAAGCCGTCGACGCCGCTCTCGATCATAGCACAGAAAACGGCGGAGCAATGCTATCGCGATTACTGCGGCAATTACGCTTTAAACGCTATCGCGGCTCTGAAAATATTGGAAACGACTGTCGCGGCCTCAATGACGCAAGAAAATGAAGATGGCGATGAGGAGGAAGAGGAAGAGGAGGAGGAAGAAGAAGAAACCTCGGATGACGGCAACAACGAGGGTGACGACGAGGGCGAGGGCGAGGGTAATGATGATAACGGTGAGGTTGATCATGACGACACACCGCAAGCTGCAGGTGGAAATCGAACGCCACCATTGGCAGAAATGCCAGTCCTAGAAGCTCGATTAACAGTATGGGCTGTCGATTCGATGGGCCCATTGAATGTCACACGCAAAGGGAATCGATATCTGATCAATTTCATCGACCTATTGACGAAATATTGCTATTTTATTCCAATGCCCGATATTCGTGCGCGTACGGTAGCCAAATCGTTCCTGGACAACGTCTATATGAACCACCCTCAAGCTACTACGTTGCTGTCAGACAATGGTCCGGAGTATCATAATGCGATGCTGCAGCATATTTGCAAAGAATTAGGTATCACGAAGAAAATCACTACCCCATGGCATCCGCAGGGCAATAAACAAGTTGAGCGCCTGAATCAGAAGATTGCAGAGTGTGTTACATATTCGACAAGGAGACGACAACTGGGACGAATATATACCCCTCGCCCAAGCTGCAATTCGACAAAGTTATATCAATAAGATTGGCATGTCACCATACGAAGCCACGTTCGTACAAGAAGTAACGAAGGAAATCGATCAGCTCTTTGGCACACCTATCAAGCCTGATTCGTCATCCAAAGGCGCCAAGGAAGCTGCGATACTTATGCAAGAGCGGCGAGATCGATTGAAAGCCGTGCTGGCTCGTTTGCGAGAACGTCAAATCAAATCAAAGGCAAAAATGAAACGTAAAAATTCGATCGCTATCACGCGGGTAAGTCCTCTTTTTCTGTTGGAGACTTTGTTGTTCGCAGAAACCACGACAAGGATCGATCAAAATGGAGCATGCGTTTCAAAGGATTATTGCGAATAGTTCGAATTCAGCAAAATTCCCTAGTTGCCTATATTGTTCCGTGCGACAAACCAAGCGAATAACCAAAACCCGTCAATTTCGCAGATTTGGCAATTTACCATCCAGAAGTATCGAGCGGAGCGGACAACGACTTCGATACCTTGGATGCGTTGGCTTTCCAAGAACAGGGACGAACTGAGTCAGTCGTGCCGCTTGCCGATGAATCCAGTTCTGTGACCCCTTGCGTAGCCCCTGCAACGTCAAGTCCAAACCAGGATCCGACGACAGCTAAGGAGCACAAGAGCGAGGAGCAGAATTCGGTCAGCAGCAATTCAGTCCACACGGCAATTGATACGACCTCTCCATCTGCTCTTAATCAACAAGAGACTGCTCAGTTGGAGGCCCCTGAAATAGGAACTGTGCCAGTTCCAGCTCCTACTGTACCCTCGTCACCCGTAGCCAGCCCACTCGTCGACGTGATATCCAAATCAGCCAAGCAATTAGACAAATTCAAACGCCCATCTACACCTAGTCCAGTTCGAAGGAGCACTCGTTTAGCTGAAAGACGACAACGTGCCCAATCAGTCCATTCTCCTTTGGGAACTGATTCTGACTCCAGTTATGCCGATGCAGTTAATCCCAAGTCTCGTACTACTTCGTCTACGATGCTTTGGAAGAAAGCCCAGGTGGGTTTGCCCGTGTTAACGGATGCAGAGGCCTTACCTGGTCAAGTCATTTGGGCAATCCGTACTAATTTGGGAACTCCGTGGCCAGCCTTGATTCTGCCCGAAAACGATGCTGCAGTCGAGTTGATGCGCCAGCGGGACCCGAGGAAATTCGATGGGACACGTCGTCCAGTTCGGTATTTCGTGCGTGCTCAACCGGCCACGTGTGAGATGGTGCCTAAAAAAGACATTTATGATTTCGAACGGCACTTCTCAATTTTCGCAACGGGACGCGCCATGATACATGCATTAGTTTCGATGGCCCGTGAAGAAATCAAACGGCAGAAATCACTGCAATCCGCCGATCCGAATTTGGAATCGTCTGCCTGTTCGACAGAGACGGACGAAGTGGCCACCTCGGCATAATCGATTTTGGCTTCGCATAAGCAAGTCCCGAGGAGCTGCGCTCCTTGTTTTACAGTTTGTTTCCCATTTTGATGTTCCCACTAACCCTTCTTTTTTACCCAAACTACAACCCCCTTTTTCAAATTCTCTTCTCTCCTAAAAAATTCAACTTTTGGACCCCCATTATCTCCTCTAAAAATACCCAACCCCCACGTTCCTTTTATAGCTAACCATTAGCTTTGGTCACCACTTTACCCCAAATCTACTGTAGACTGGTACTTTATCAACAAAAAGGCTTTTTTCCCACCTCTATTCACCCAATCTAGTAGATAAAGGGTACTGGACTTTGCCCCTCCTTCAAATTCATTTATCTATTTATCTCAACATATTCCCAACCAATTTCCCCGGGCCAATTCATGGTGAACACTGCCCACAATCTTCTTCGTGTTTTGTCCTACCTCGTCCTACCAGCGTGATCTACCCCTAGGCCGGCCAGGGTGCGATCGAGTCGGCCGCCTGCCGCTAGTCTATGCGCAAGATGTAGCCGGCAGTTTAGACAACATCATGGCGAGCCCACAATGCTGGTGTGTCCGTGTCCTTTCTGACATAACCTACCCATCTTTTCTCCGATTTTGCAGCGATGGCCGCCCGAGTGCTATCGTCCTGTCTTTTGTTCTACTTACCCGACACGTTATCCTTTCTGCAACTCCCCGTTGCCTTCCCCATTGATACCTATCATTGTTGACCGCCTATTGTTGATACGCCAACCGGGCGTGCGGTCGTGTTCTTTTCTTGGTGTACCCCGACTAACAATTTATTCGTCCAATCTTAGCTACGTGTTTTTTTTAATCCGAATTCACCATGTCTCCTGAATTATTCATTCAGATTTTTGGCTCCGATTTTTCAATTAGCTATGCTTTCCCGCAGTCTTCTCGACCACGTATTCCCCACTCAGTCTATTTCTTAAGTTTGGGCCATGATGCCTCGTCTCTTTTCGCGTACCTATCCCCATCTGAGCCCACTTGCACTTCGGCACTCCTTTACTTGAGCCCCAATTTACCATGTGGATGCATTTCTGTTAGCCGTGCGCGAACTATGTGCGCGCTGT